>OVBE01006624.1:0-19586 GCA_900406425.1 Iberis pinnata | reverse complement strand
TCACTACAACGACATGATAGTGTAATAGGAATTGACCCGGAAAAATCTAACTATCAACCACCTATAGACTGTATGGTGTCTTTGCTGTTCAAGTTATCTTGAAGTAAAAGAAAAGGAAAAATAAAAGATTCATGAATGAGTATATTTAGGAGATATCTAAATATACCTATATTTTAGGATTTATCTAGAATATGACATTGTCCTATTTGTTATGAATTAAGGAATTCATCTAGGTTTTGGAATTTATGAATCTATATAAAGAGAGTTATCAAAGTGTGATATCCTTTAAGGGTTTTGAGACTTATGTTTTGAGAGATTTTCTTAAGTTAATAAAGAAGAGAGTTCTTTAACAAAGATAAGAAAAAAGACTTTTGCAGTCTAGCGAGCATCAGGGGTGGTTCCAATATTATCAAAGTTCATGCTCTCTTCTATAGGACTCTGCGATAGACTCGTTCCTCCCCTTGAGTTTTCATTTGTCAAACACTCGTTTAATTCGATAACAACTTGAGACATAGTAGGTCTTCTAACCGAAGAAGGATTTAGACACGACATTGCTAGTTCGACTGCTCTCCAGACAGAACCAGAGTCATAATCTCCATAGAGTTGTGGATCCATAATGTTTTTGATGTCTCCTTTTGTAAGCATCAACCCCACCCATTCTGCTATATGTGACTTTTCACGACTTTGATTAATCACTGGTTGATTTGTGATCATCTCTAATAGTACAATCCCAAAGCTATATACGTCGCTTTTTTCGTTCAACCAATTTGTTCGATAATATCTGCAAAATTGTTTATTTTTGACATTAGAAATTTTTTACAATTAAAAAAAATCAAGCTTATAACACTTACTCTGGATCGAGGTATCCAGGAGTACCAGCAACAACGGTCGAAACATGATTTTCCCCTTCAAGCGAAAAAGATCTAGAAAGACCAAAATCGGCTAATTTGGCCTGAAAATGTTCATTCAACAATATATTGGTGGTTTTGACATCTCTGTGAACCATTGGTGGTTTGCATCCGTTATGCAAGTATTCCAAACCTATACAATAATAAATAAGGATTCAATTAAGGACAAGCAAACACATAGATTAGCTAATGTATCAACATGCATATATATATATATATATAAACCTTGCGCAGAGTCGACGACTATTTTTAGTCTAGTTTCCCAATTCAGAACGGATCCACCTCGATTTCCTACATTGAAATAATATATATGAATTTGTAAAGACACCATAAAAGTATAAACAAATTTAGCATTTTCTTTTTTTCCTGTAGCAATTAATTATATTTTTTACCTGACATATGTTCTCTCAGGTCTCCATTAGCCATGTACTCGTATATAAGAGCCAAATTTTCTCCTTCGTCACAATATCCAACTAGTCCAACCAAATTTTTGTGGTGAACTCTTAGAAGAAGTTCCACCTCTGCTTTAAATTCTTTATACCCTTGAGAAGATGAGTGTGCCAACATTTTAACGGCTACTTGTTCATTAACATTTACGGTTCCACGATAGACCATTCCAAATCCTCCTTTACCAAGAACTTTAGTAAAATTAT
Source organism: Iberis pinnata (assembly GCA_900406425.1). Lineage (NCBI taxonomy): Eukaryota > Viridiplantae > Streptophyta > Magnoliopsida > Brassicales > Brassicaceae > Iberis > Iberis pinnata. The sequence goes on along the minus strand of OVBE01006624.1, from coordinate 18,025 downwards.
TTGTCATCGTCACAACATCTGAGTAAGTAAATCTCCTGTTTTTCGTCATGATTGCTGGTTCTGAAGATCTAGCTGTTCTAGCATCGGATACTTGCGTATCTGATGATTGACCTAAAGTCATACATAATTCATCAGTCTTATTAGACTTGGCAAATATGTATTATGAATATATATACCTTCACTGTATTTTGTTGTCTTTTTCTTTTTGAAAACGAAAAAGAAAGCCAATGCAGATCCAAGAATAACCACGAACACGAGTGATGCAACAACTGGTATTACAACATTCGTCTTTTTGGAACCTCCATTTCCGGTGGCTTTCTTTTCACATAATTCATCCAGACAAGCAAGATTTGCATTTCCTTCAATACTGTTGGTTACCATTGTTTGTTTAGGATATTTGAACACATCATGTGTTTTAATATATGTAACGAAAAGATGATATGATTTATAAAAAAATAAAGTTACTTTAGTTTTAGTCCTTTCTTATGAAGTAGTGTGTGAGGAACAGTGCCATTAAGATGATTTCCACTTAAATTTCTGTAAAGATAACCAGAAAGTAAGGAACACAAGCAATCTTGTAATAAAAAGAAGCTCAAAAGACAAATGAAAAGTTTGAGTATTCACATGATGACTAGTGATTTCATGGTGGCAAGAAACTCAGGTATTCCTCCCGTCAGATGGTTATTTGACAAGTCTCTATATAATTAAGCATTTGTAAGTATGAATAAGATATGATATAAATTAGGTGAACAAGTTGTTTTTTTTACTTACAATTCTTGTAGGTGGATTAGGTTTTGAATGCTAGGTGCGATGATCCCCGTTAACTCACTTGAGGATAAGTTTCTAATTAAGGAAACACATTTCATGTAAAAGATGTAACATGACTAACACAATAATAAAAAGATTTAATCTTACAAGGAAGTGACTATAGATGGTGTGGAAATATCAGAGCTATTGCATTTTAAACCATCCCACATGAATTGTTTAGGGAGGCATGGATCTCCTTGCCAGCTTATTTTTGTTGTTAATCCATATGTATTTTGGATACCTTTCATAGCAATAACTAGGATAGAATTCTTGTTAATTAGTATTAGTAATCAACTAATAGGAAAATAAATGTATGAACAAATATACATACCATCATCTTGATTAGTTTCTATTAGTGAGAAATCCATGACAGTGAAAATCTCGAGAGCGTTAATAAGAGGAGGCAGAGTAGACGTTGTGGTTTTTGATAACTCCAAGATGCATTCGCCACCATCACATTGTTTTGGCGTGGAGTAGAATATAGTTTCGGAGGCAAACGGTTTAGGACTATAACTTTGAATGGAAACTTTCCCATTTAATGTAACATCGAATTCTCTAGTAGCGGAGGACACTAGAGTTTGAATCTCAGCAAAGTGCAAGTAAGCATAGAATTGGGTCGTTGGTGATGGCAATAACCATGTGAATTTCCATGGTGCCAAAGTACTTATAGGCCTTGAGGCTGACACCATTACAGCTTCTGCTGGTTGATAATCGTTTGAAGTTTCTACATTCAGATCTGTAGTTACTTCTGTCCAATCTGTCAATTCGAAGTACGGGTACCATTTACGATCATATACGTCGTCAGGATACCTACAAAATATATAGTAACGTTAAAGTTAGTCTAAAGATTTTAAAGGATGCAATCTAAAATGTCAAATTTACATAATTTTTAAAAAAAATGGGCTATTGCGGTCTACTAATAGTAAGTAAAAACAAAAAAACAAACTAAACTGAACCAAAAGGCGTTATAATTTGATACCGTATGCCGCGGTCTGAAGTGGTGAAATAATAACGGAGGTAATACTTGAGGGAGCCGCTCTGAGTATTGTAAGTAATGTTGTTAAGTGGTCGTAGCTCTAAGGTATTAATCATAGGATTAGTTTTGCCTGTCTTAACGAGACAGACCTGGAGAGACTTAGATATTGTCTTGTGGATAATCTCCTCGATAAGACCATTAGGACGTCCATTCATATCAACCGTTGACCAATGATTTGGACCAAGGTAAAGGTCGAAACTCGGGTATACGTTAAGCTCATCGTAGTTACCATACACAAATCCGGCCTTTATAAGATAGTTTGTGCCTTGCGTCACATTCAATGTATAGCAGTTTCGGTCTCCATCTGGGAAGTACCTAAGCTTTAAAGACGGTTTACGGAAGGTTGGCTCAAACTCCTTTTGGATTTTTCCACTTTTGCCAGTTTCCACAAATCCACTGTCCGTTGAGTATGTTAATCCTGTTGATGGATCGTTGTAAGGAGGCTCGTTAGGCGATAGCCCGCAATCCAAACTGATGAATCCTACTAAATTTAACATTTATATATATCAGCAAAATGTATCGGATTTTTTTTTCTTATAAAACAACATATTGTCGACACAAAAATGTAATAATAACAACAAAATTTTGTGTTTAAAAAACCTTGTTGGCTCTGAGCTTCAACGAGATGTTGAAGGGGCAATGCAATGATGGAGATCAACACACATAATACAAGTGTTTGAGTATGTCTCTCCATTATTGTTGTATGGTACAAAGGAGATGGACATATATCACAAAAAAAAAAAAAACCTGCAATATATATATGGAAATTACTAGAGACAAATAAGCTCGACGATTTAACAAAAGAGCAGGCCCAGTGTAATTTTTGTAGATCAACTTGTGCAAAACCAAAAAAATAAGATAAATCGAACAAGTATGATCTTATTTACATTCTATAAAATTAATCCAGCAAATTAAGCCAGCCGCTACAGAGAGGAGACGTGCATGCAGCACACAAAACCTTTTACATGGTCGTTGACTTTGACCTTTTTGTTAAATTTCATTCGATGATAATTTAAGATTTCTTTGTTTGTTGGAAAATATACTTGCTGGATCAGCAAATATCTCTTGTTTTGGCACACTTGGCATGAATGTTTCAACTCTAGTTCCTATACCTTTCTTCTGATTGAGATACTTGCTTTTTCTTCAATTTTTAAATAATTTTTAATATTAATTTTAAATTAGATATTTCTAACAACACCGATATAACGAAAACTTCTAACAATTCTAACACTTAAATAAAACAACTAAATCAATTAAACATTCAAATAATCATAATTTTTTATATTAAATCACACTTTAACTAGTAACAATTCTAAAATCCAAAATAAAATCATTACACCTAAATATAACAATCCAATCAATCTCAAATTCATAATCATAAAAACTAACAAATCCTAAAACCATAAACCAAATCGTAAAGATTAAACAGAAAATCAGACAAATCCAAAATGAATCTCTTCTCTTACTGTTTACACAATACTAATCCATTTAACGATGTTGATAATGCAATTTCTATACAACATCGTGATCTATTGTACATTTCATTGTATATAGACTATATTATCATTGTGTACATCTAATACTTAGCATCGTGTACACAAACATCGCATACATGACACTTTACACATACTTCATGATACATGACGTTCTACACCAACTGCATAATCATCGTGTACACCGGATAATTAGCATCGCATACATAATGTTGTACACATACTTCATGATACGTGACGTTGTACACGGTCTATATCATCATTGTGTACACCGAATAATTAGCATCGTGTACAAAAAATGTCGTGTACTGATATCTAATGGGTTTTCTTATGCCTTTTAACATTGTTTTTTATTCCATTTTAAGTAGTTTACCTTGCATTTAGGCATAGATAGGAAGAAAAAAATATGTTGATAAATGAATTCCTATTTGTTGACTATTACTTATTAAATCTTGCTCTAGAATCTGGTTTAATCTTGCAGTCCAAATAATCAAGTACCATGACGTATCGAGAATTGTAGAAATTAATGAAAAAAGAATAGTTGTACAAACCAATGAAGTAATCCCATTTCCAATGGTCCAAAGATTGAAATCGGTGGAATATTCTGAATCATTCATGAACATCACAGCAAATATAATTAAAACATTTATGGCCCCTACGTAAATAAGCAGCAGCTACAAAATGGGAATTTGATAGAATATACAAACAAGAACAAATCCTAAGGAAAAGGCTGAAAATATTGAGTTGGGAAGTAATACCACTCCCAGACCTCCTACTAGAAGACCGGATCCTAGGAAAGCTAAAAGAAAATCATGTATTGGTCTAGGAAAATCTATTATATTATTAAAAAAAAATTGAAATCCTTTTCATGACCTTATTAATTTAACCGGAGAATTTATTTTTAATATGTTTCTACTAGAGTGAAATTAATGTTGGTGACTTGGTAGAGGAAGTGCAACAAGAGGTTGTGTCTCAAGAAGAGATTGCTTATGTTAGTAATAAATGTTACACCAAGGATACAACAATTATCAACAATATCCAAGTCTCTCCTACCCCAATACCAATGGGCCCACCCTCAAGATCAAGTCTACCCTAACATGCCACAACAACAAGGAGGTTTCCAACCTAGGTCCCCATTCAACAATCAGGGCGGTTTCCAACCAAAGAAGCAGTTCTTCAACAACAACCACCGGGTTTCTCTAACCTTAAGCTCCTCAACAACTTCAACAAACTCAAGGAAGTTCCTCCAACACTCAAGATCACACCAATCAATTGTTGAAGAAAATCTTAGCGGGTCAAGGGAAGAATGATGTTGAATTTAGCTTATTTTAGAAGGAAATCAATGCCAAGGTATATGGTCTTACAAAAGAGGCCAATGCCAAGTTTGACAATTTCTATTCTCACCTCACGACTCTAGACAACCAAGTCGTTAAAATCGCCTCATCTTCAAAGTGACCTATGGGTTAAATACCTGGAAGTTCGGAGTCAAGCCAAAAGAAGGGTTTGTTAATGTTATCACCATAGTGCATTACAACGAGGCGTGTCCATTTTTTCTCATCAAGGACAATGGAAAACAAGTTTGGGGTAGACTTTTTTATTAGGAATGAAGTTAAATCCAAGGAGGCAATTGTAGAGGCGAAAGAGACCAAAGAAACGGTTGAAAATGCTAAAAGATAAGGACATATAGCCAATGAACAGAAGGATTCTACATCAAAGGCATCGGTCTTTGAACATCCAACTTTTGAGGTTAAACTACCATTTCCAAGAAGGTTCAAGAAGGAATTGATTGAGAAGTATAAAGCTTAATTCGAAGAGCAAATGTAGGAGGTGGAGACGCAAATGCCAAACATCGAAGCTTTCATGGCAACCCCTCAATATAACGAGACTTTGAAGAAAAAAATCACGGAGAAACTCAATGGTCTACAACAAATGGTGAAGTTTACACATGAATTTGATGCAAAAGATCTCGAGGAGGCAACTCCTAAAAATCTTGAAGATCTGAGAAGTTTTACTTTTCGTTGTATTTTGGGACCTCTTAAATTTGAGAAGAGCTTGTGTGACATTGAATCAAGTGTGAGTCTTATTCCATGCCACTATCAGTAGCAAAGAAGCTTGGTCATAAATCTTTCAAACCTTGTGGAATTTCCTTGGCGCTTGCGGATAGGTCCGTCAAAACTCCGGTTGGAGTATTAGAAGATGTTCTGGTCAAGATAGGAAATGCAAATGTGCTCACGGATTTTTTTTTCATTAATATGAAAAAGAACCAAAAGGACCCTCTTATTCTAGGAAGGCCTTTCTTAGCTACAGTTGGAGTTAAGATCGATGTCAAGAAAGGAAGGATTGATCTTCAACTTGAGAAAAACCATACTCGAAGATATGAAATCGAGGCAACAAGGAAGAAATCCACCATTGAAGGACAAGACTATTGGGTAAAATCAATAGATACTCCTTTTATTGAGTGTCTAGAAGAATCTATAGCAATGGCAAGACTATATTCGAAAAAGATGAAAAGAAACCAAAGTCTACAAGTGTTTTGTCTTGGGAGTTAGTTGATAAAAGAGGTTCTACAGCCCCCCGGATCCCAATCAAGATTGAATAACAAAGGGAAGTTAAGCTTAGTGACTTTAAACAAGCCCACTTGAGAGGGAATCTCATGTTATCATTTTCTACATATCCTTTGATTTGATTTCTTTTACATGTTCTTAGTGATAACCTTTGGGTATTTTGAATTTGGAACATGTTTTGGTGTTGACAGTATGCAGGGTTAAGTCAATTTAGAACTTTCCAGAAGTTTTCAAATGATTGGAGCAAAAATCTACGAAATGGAAGTTTCTCGGAGACATACCGGGCACACTACTCGGTATGGAGATATCGAGTGGCTTGTATCAATTAAAACTACCCAATATGAGATGAAAAAACCATACAGACTAACTGGTCTAGTACCGACGAGCCGATATTGGGATACCGGGAGATAAATACCAGTCTACTGACCCGGTTTAGGTAAAGACAAGATGATAGCAACCAAATCGTTTCGATACACAAATGCCAGTATTGACATATCGGTTGGTGAGTATCAGTCTATATTACCCGATATCATATGTAGCCGACAAAAATCGACCAAAATAAGCTGGTACACGTAAGTTGGGTAAATCTTACACTCCTTTTTTGGAAATCTCCAGCTTATCTTAGTTTGGTCGTGATTTTGGTTCAACAAGGGGTTTTCTTCTCTTCTTCCTCCTTTACACGCTATATCACCTTTTTGTCTCAAGATTTTACTAAAACTTAGATTTCTCTCTCAATTCCAAACCGTTTTTGTTGATTCTTCTTGATATAAATTTGATTTCTAAGGCTTCATAGAGTAATTCCTGCTCTTTACTCCTCCTATAAACCAAGGTATATCTCCTAAATTCATGATTTTCGTAATACTATTCACTCAAGATGAAAATTTTGATTTTTCTCAAGTTTTTGAGTTGATTAGTGTCTCCAAGTATTAGAATATCATTGGATATTGGGTACATTGGTTTTTTCTTTCTTTGATTTGTTTGATGAATTTAAAAAATTTGTGAATTAGGGTTCTAGAATTAAAGTACAAAGTTTGGGGGAATTGTTAGATTATGGTTTCTATGAACTTTCGAGAGTGTGTTTATGTTTCATTGAGGAGAGTAACGAGAATTGTGTATTGAAGTATGATTTATCCTCATAATCATGGTAGTTCTTCAAATTGTGTCTTGAATATGAAAAGAATTGTTTGTAGTTTATGGTTTAAGAGTGTTTGTTATGACCCCCTTTGACACTAGGGATAAGATATTGATTTGAGATCATTGAACTTTATAGAATATATATGAGTGGGAAATTGATCTCATTGTGTTTATCATATAGCATACATGAAGGTCTCTAGTTGCTTTGTCTCTTTTGTAGATTCCACCATGTTGAATCAAGGAGCATCCGAGAGCTCAAGTGGACCTTCAGAGCAAGACATCTACAACACTTTAATGCAAGTGAACTTCATCGAATCAACATTCCCCAATGGAGAGATTTAAAAAAACCTTGGAATTCTGGTCGAAGTTAAAGAAATTTTGCAATGTCTGAGAATTCCATAAGTACTTCCAATGGAGTTTGTTGCTCACATGAAACAAGCATGCATGTTCCTAGCTTTTTTGGAGGTAGTTTATATCTGATGGACATGGGGGTACTGAGAACGGTGGAGGTTTCATAAGATTCATTGATTTGAAGATGAACACTCACACACTTTGTTTCAAGTGGATAAAAGTTCTGTATGGTTTTCAAATTAAGAGGTTTCAGCCGAACACATTTTAAGATGCTCCAGATGAGAACGAGCTCATTTGGGACGTCATAGAAATCAAGAAGTTTAAGCCAGACAAGACCAAGAGTTCGCGTATACACCATCCAACGATACATATGTGCACCAAATCATTGTTCACTCATTTTTCTCAAGGCGTGATATAAGCAACATCTTAGCCAAGGAGATGAGTTTCATACGTTTGGGTATAGACCATCGCGTTTGCGAAACTCTGCAAGACAAGATCCTATTCCATAGTATATGTAAGTTCTAGAAAAATATATTAAAGATATTTCTCAAACAATTGCTCAAATTCAAGGATCTACGTTGGATAACAAGAGAAAGAACGAGTCCTCAACTTAGTATATGGGGATGGATAACACTAATCCTTCTACATGGTCGAGTCAAACTCGGTAGAAATGTTTGGAAGCCTAGACTGATGGATTTAGAATACTTGTCCGATATATAGTTTCTGGTGAGAAGAATGGATGGTCGGTTTGGCTACAAGTTCAGAACGGGAAACGAAAGGAAAGCGACCATCCTACTTCCAAACAGTATGCATACCCATTTCAAGAGAAGATAAAACATATTCTTCTCTCATGAATCATTCAACATCTTTGAATCTTCCGAATCGAAATCATTGGAATGATTCTCTGACAATCTCTCCAATCTCTCCATAGACGAAGAATCGTCTAGTTCACATAATCGCGATGATTGAGGTACATCCCAACATCCGTGTACATATTTTAGTTTTTCTTTCGTTTATCTTCGTTTCATCCTCCAATTTTTTTCACACAAAGGACCATTTGAATTAAGTTTGGAGGAGAGACCGTATCTCACTTAGTTCGATTTTGATCTTATCATGCAATTGCATCGTTAATAGTTAAGCTTTATAAAAACCCATAAAAATCAGAAATTTTCATTGCATTTAGTTTCATTCTATGCATGTTCTAGGTTGAGTTTAGTAGCATGCTAGATTGCATTTACATAAGGAACAATTATTGAATCGCCTTGTAAACTTCATGTTTTTCTTGAAATAGAACACCCTAACTAATAGTAGATCGATGCTTGAACCACTTTTAGAATTTGGAAAATTCATGCTTGGAGTTGACCACTTTGTGCATCATGCTTGAATCAAAACCAATCTCATAAATACTTAAATGAATTTAATTCTATTTCTTATGGATTCAAAATGCGTAACCATGGTAAAACACTTGACATTTAGATTATCTTTGCATAAATTTTATCACCCTTGTTAATCCAAATGGCCATCCTCGTCTTTAGGATGATTCTCACACCTTTGATCACTCAAAACCTTTATGTAAAAACTCCATTGTTATTTATAGTGAAGAGTTTCCGGAAAATGCATACATGGGAAAAATCTGTGTAATAGAAGTTGAACAACAAAAAAATAGCCTCTTTAGGGTTGGCCTCATTTTAAGGTTAACAATACTTAGGTAGGGGAAGTGCTTAGAATAGGTTATAGGTTTGGGAATTATTGGGGAAGTGTCATTGTGTCAAAAAATTAATGATGAAAAAGCCTAAGTTAAAGAGAATGCTAGGAGTACCAAGTAAAAATTAGATAGTTTAAAAGCCAAGAAAAGTCTCCTCCCAAGATAGTGAAAAATTTTGAAAAGAGAACGAAAACAAAAAGTTTGCATCTAAATGAAAAAATGAAGAATAAGTACTTAAAGGTTAAGAAAGAAAAGAAAGGGAAGTGCTCCTAGTGATTTAGAAATGAAAGAAAGGCTAGTTTTTGTGGAATGAAAAGGGTTTGAAAAGAAATGTCGATTTGGTGGTTTGGGTTCTAAGTTTAAAAGAATGTGAATTATGGGATAGATTAGGAGCATCAAAGGGATTTGAAGTAGATCATTAGATGAGGTGAAAGCTTTGGGATCAATTGTTTGACTCTACCTTGATTTTTCATAATGTTTTGCATTACTATTTAGAGTGAAATAACTTTAAAATGTTAGAAACCACTTCAGACATCTAAAAATCCATGAAACCGAACCATATGGATTTGATTTATCTTCCAGAAGAAAGACCGCACTTGAATGTTGAATGAATGTAGGGGATTGGTGAATAGGATGGATTGACGATATTTCATGTTGATTGTTAAAAGTTGGTTCGTGTGATGAATATGTAGAAGTACATTGACTAGTTGTGATCCATGCATCTTTTTACTAATATTTAGGATGTTACACTTGAAGCATTACAGTTTTTACTTTCAAATATCTCATTCTTATTTGCTTTTATTCGTTGCTTGAGGACAAGCAAATGATAAGTTTGGAGGAGTTGATATATACTGGTTTTTTATGCCTTTTAACCAATGTTTTTAAACCCGGACCGGACCGGGAGTCGAACCGGGTTGAACGGCGAACCAGAGGTTTATCCGGGTTGGTTCAACCCTGGTTCAATATTATAATTATTATTTTTAATAAAAAAAAAATTTTCTATATGTATAATGTATGAAAATATAATTTAACATTTTATGCTTCTTTTGTGACATATATTATGTAAGTGTATAAATTTATAATATTGTAAACGTATAGATTTTTGTCAATGCATAATGTATGCAAACAAAATTCAACATTTCATGCTTCTTTTGTGACATATATTGTGTTTTTTACTATTATAACTAGAAAAATTATATGCGCATGCCGCCCGTGAACTCATTTAAATTAAAAAATAATTTCCTTTTTTTATTTAACACATTGATGATATATATATTTATTAAAATTGATTCATATATTTATTTTATATGTAGGAAATAATATGTTATAAATAGTTAACACGGGGTGACAAAAGTAAATAAATTAAGAGAGTAGTATCGTGGAAAAATAAGAGGATAGAAACCCTGTTTCCAACCATACTTAAGTGTCCACACACTTGACTTCTTCATTGCATTGCATATCAATATAAACGCGGGGATACATGGATGAGTTTTAATGTAGTTCAAAATATATATTTATTTAAATTCAAATTTTATGAGTAATGATCATATTTTGGGCTTAAGCAATATGCATCAGAGTGTAGTTTTTAATGGTTATTAATAAGTACATTTACAAAAAAATTTAGGCTTTATAGAAGATTTTTTAAAAAATAGTAATTAGTCAATTTTATAAAATTTCTACTTTAATATATATTAGTCTAAATTTAGTTATTATTAATTATATAGTACGTGTTACCTTTTAGTTTGGTTCAATATGTATATATCAAAAGATGTAACATATTTGTATAAATTTTTTGTCCAAATTTAGTCATCAGGAATAATTTATTTATTAACAAATATTATGTAATGTAAACTAAAAATATAATAAATTAATTTAAACTGATAATATGGACATTCGTTACTTAACATCAACCATGATAGTAAACATTTTTCATCAAATATAGGACTACGTAGTAATTTTCAAATTGGTTTCCTTCCAACAAAGTCTTCAAGACAAATAAGACACATTTTTGTTTCATCTTTATTGTTCTCGAATGATTTCTTCAAGAAATAATTAAATACGGCTTTAGTAGGAGGTTTTGGTATTTGGTTATATATATATTTATTGAATCTCAAATTTGTTGCTCTCAAATATCTTTAACATTACCATTATGATGATTAAATTCTAACGAAAATGAAAACGTTTAGCCATAATAAAAGTGAAGCGGTAAAAAGTTGGATGTAAGAGTTATATATAATGAACGAAAGAATGCGTCTTTTCATGAACAGTTACAACTATAAATGAAATAAAGTGATATTTATAAAAAAAACTGCATAAGTTTAATATAAATGAAAATCTTCTTCTTTTTACTAAGATGCGCATATTGTTACAAATATATTAAATTATAATAAGGGATATATCTAATGAGATGCACTTCTTCCATATTTCAAAAATAATTAAACATAGTAAAATTAAGGAACACTTCTAATGTGATGCATCTCTTAATTTTTGAGGATTTAAAAGAAATAATAAAATGAAAGGACACATCTAATGGATGCATCTTTTCCATTTTGTGAGAAATTTTCAGATGTTTTGAACTATAATAAAATAGAAGTGGTAGAAAAATTAGATGTAAGTGTTGTATATAACGAAGGAAATGTTACGTCTTTTCATGGAAAGTTACAACTTTAAAAATGTAACAATGTGATGTTTCATCTTTATTTTTATATACTACCTAAACTTAATATAAATGAAGATTTTATTCTTTATTAAGTACATATTATTTTAGAAAAACAATATAGGTCTCATATATTCTATAATTTACAAATTTTCAAAAATCGAAGAAGTGTCATTTGAAAAGACATGTCTCTAATTTTTTTATCTAGCACCTACTGCATTTGGTAATTTTTTTGTAAAATTAAAGATGTACTATTGAAAAATGTATCTTTTAAATTTTTTTTCTTTTAAATTATCAAAAGTTGGAGATGTTTTGTTTGAAAATGCGTGTCTTCTAAATTTTGTTATATAGCACATATTGGATTTGGTAGTATTTTTGGATAAAATAGAAAAAATTTGTTTAGCATCTATTGCACATGATATATATATAATGGAAGAGGTGATATTGACAAGTTGTGTTTTATCATTCTTAATGTTATAACTTTTCATTAAAAGATACTTTTTGTTAGCAATCATGTAATATAGAACGGGTGCTATTGAAAAGAAGTACCTCTTAGATCTTATAATTGAAAACTTTTCAAAAATTGAAGAGGTGTCATTTGAAAAGTTGTGTTTTCTAAATATTGTTATCTAGCACCTATTGCATTTGGTAATATTTTTATGGTACAATAGAAAATGTTTATTTAGCACCTATTGTATATAATAGTTTTTTTGTAAAATGGATGAGGTGCTTTTGAAAAGTGGTTTCTTCATTCTTAAAGTTGTAACTTTTTACTAAAAGATGTAAATTTTTTATTAGCGATCCTGTAAAATGGAAAAGTGTGATTCAAAAATTAAAGTGGTATCATTTGAGAAGATGTGTCTTTTAATTTTTTTTTTTATCTAACACATATTCTATCTAGTAGTTTTTGTCATATTAAAGAGATTCTATGGAAAATCTATGTCTTTTAGTTTTATTCTTCTAAGCTATCAAAATTTAAAGATGTTTCATTTGAAAAGTGTGTCTTTTATTTACTTGATAACCAAGTTAAATATAGCAAATTTTGAATAAAAAAACACAACTATTTATAATTTTCTTATTAAATATATATGAAATTAGAAGAGGTGCAATATGAATAAAAAGACACATTTTCAAGTCATATATTCAAATTGTATTCAAGGAAATTAATTTAAATTTAACAAATACCATAACACACCTATTCAAGTTTTATATTATTCGCAAAAAAAATAGAAATACACCAATTCTATTAATAATAAAATTAAAAGACACATCATTAAAGATACAACTTTTCGATTGCACGCCTTTAGTTTTATTAAGATTGCATAATTAAATTTTAAAAAATTTAAAAAGAAAAGAATACATTTTCAATAGCGCATCTTCCATGTGAGGATTGATATTTAAGGACGCTAATTTTAAATTAAAAAAAAAACTATAACAACACACATTTTCAAGTATATATAAATGGCAAAATAAATTTAGAAATCATACTATAGAATACACCAATTTCATTAATAATAAAATCTGAAGACATATCTTTAGAGACATAAATTTTCAATTGCATCTCTTTATCTTTTTTTAAGATTGCATAATTAATTTTTAAAAACTAAAAAATAAAAAATAAAAAACATACTTTTTCAATAGCTCCTCTTCTATTTATGAGAATTTCAATACACAAATCAAAGTTTGTTCTTTTTACTAAGAAGCACATATTATAAAATAAAATAAATAAAAATACACATATAATAAGATGCACTTCTTCCATATTTTCAAAATTTATAGTATATATCTAATGTGGTGCACCTCTTTCATTGAACGAAAAGTTACATTGAAAAATAAAAATAAATGCCATGTTTTTATCAATGAAACCTCTTTTATTTTCAGATTATTGTTATTATTAATAAACAAAAATATATGAACGAAAAGTAACATTTTAAAAGACACAACTACTCAAGAACTCCTTATATGTAAAGACACATTGTGAAAGACACAGTCTATCAAATACATCTCTATCACTTATAAAAGAATGCATAATTAAGTTATTTAAATAAAGAAAAAAATGAAGAGATAAAATTTTTCATTGGCACATATTCCATTAATGAGGATTGTTATTATTATACTAATGGTATATTTTAGAGATTTTAATCAACAAAGATAACCCATTTTTAATTCAAAATATTCCACATATATTTGTTAATAATTATCAGTTTAAACTCAATTGTATATTACCAATTTCTAATATTTTACATCCATCTTACTTTATACATACACCTTAAATAAATAAAATTGTTACTTTTCAAATAATCTTGCCAATTTAAAATTTTTAAACTAATGAGTTCAACGAAAACAATTTTGGCTACAGTTTAAATACTTATCCAACATTTTTTATAAAAAAGTTTCAAAAACTATTTGTATCATACATAATATCAAATTTATTTTTAAAAATTTATGGTTTTCAAAAACTAAAGTTTTAATGTTATGACTCATAAACAAAATGTAACCACATATTAAGTTTTGTTCATCTTCTCATCATAAAGAAAAACACACATTTATTTTTATTTTTATTACTATGGTACTAAATTCAAAGATGGTAAACAATTAAAATTTAAATAAATAAATAAAAAACAGAATACTTGAATGTATATTTAGAGAAAATAATACTTAATTAACTTTTAAAAAAACTAAAACTACTTTGTGTTATGCATAAAACCAAAATTTTTAAAAAATTAAATGGTTTTCTAAACCTACAATTTTAATGTTATGTGTAAGAAAAAAACAAGCACAAATTAAGTTTTATTAATATTCTCATCATAAAGTAAAATAAACATTTGTTTTTAACCCACAATACTAAATTCAAGAAAACAATGAGAAACTGAAAAAAAAATAGAATAATGAATTTATATTTTGAGAATTAAAAAACCAGAATGCTTCAATTGATACTATGCAACAAAATTAAGACTTTAGAAACAAGATTAAATTATTGTTTTAAACACAAAGAAAAATTAACAAATACAAATGAAAACATCTAAACAAAAGATGAAAAATTTAAGTCAAACAATTTTAATATTATAACAACCATAATTCTTTTAATACGAAAGAAACTAATTGAGAAAACAATGCAGATACACCTATTGAGATGAGTCATTATCGTTTAATTTAATTGAAAAACAACAAGATTTTGAAAAAGAATGTTTAGCCATAATTGCTCGAATAAAAAATGAATAATCAAGAAAAATAATTTATATTTATATAGAAACCAAGAGTCACGACTTAATATATATACTTCGATTCAAATGCACCATTTTAGTTTTTTTATAATTGCATAATAAAATAAATTAAAATATCTAGAAAAGTTAAATGAAAAGACACTATGAAAGGACCAAACTATTCAAGTGCACCTCTTTACTTTTAAATTGCATAGTTTTAAAAATAAAAACAAAGACATTTCATTGGTACATCTTCCATTTAAAAATATTTTTTAAATTATATGGAGCCACATTAAAATGCACCTCTTTAATTTATATATATATATATATATATGTGTATTTTTTCATGATAAAATAAAATTAAACATATAGAAAAAATTAAATGAAAAGACACTATGAAAAGATACAACTATTCAAGTGCACCTCTTTACTTTTATATTGCATAATTTTAAAAACAAAAACAAAGACATTTCATTATCACCTCTTTCATTAAAAAATATATATTTTTTAAAAATACATGAAACCATAACTTTTCAATATACCACTTCCATAAATGAAAAAACATTGCTTCAAAGTGATACCTATATAATAAAGAACAATTTTTATAAGAAAAAAAAAGAAAAATGTGGTTTAAGAAAAAGAAAAAATGAAAATACATAAAAGAAAAGACATGCCTCTTCAAATGACATATCTTCTATTATTGATCGTCTATATAAAAAATAAAAATGAAAATAAACAAACAAACAAAACATAGCTCTTCAAATGGAACATCTTCCATTAATTTATTAGAAAATAGTTTTTTTTTAAATAAGAACAAAAGTAAAAGACATAAACAAAAATACATACCTCTTCAAATAACACTTATTCCATTAATATATTTAAATTACATTTTTAAAATGTAGAAAATAAAGAGACATACCTCTTCAAATGGCACATCTTCCATATAGAAACAAAGGGAGTAAGGTTTATGATCTGTATTATTTTATTATTTGTATGGATGACTAAATTAGCAAAACTTTATTTTATTGCTAATTATATATATATATATATATAATTTATAATAAAATAATCAAACCCGATCGAACCCAGTCGTACCAAATTAACCCACGACCCATAATATTTTGGTTCGGTTGCCAGTCCGGTTTTGAATTGCTTTTAACATTGTTTTTATTCCATTCTAAGTAGTTTACCTTGCATTTAGGCATAGATAGGTTGCATTTTGCATACCGTTGTATGATTTAGGTATTCGAGGATTGCGAAATCAATTTAGGGATCAAAACCGAGGATAAAGGCGTAAGATGAAAAAGGAGAGCTCATACTAGCCAATGTGTGTCGGTTGGAAACAACCGATACAAAAACCTACAGAGCCACATCAATCATACAAACCGGTGCACATGGCCCGGTATGGGCTATAGGCTAGTGTGTACCAGTTGAAAGCAACCAATACAAAGAATGAAGAATCAATATCGGACTAACCCTACCGATCAAACCGGCCGATGCCGAGGAAGGAAAAGTCAAAAATTAGATTTGACCAAATTTTTATCCATTTCTATTTTATGGATTAACTCATATGTTTTTGGTTAACCCAAAAACAATTAGACTATGCTATTTAAGCTTTTTGGACCTAATTTTTGAACAAATTTATTCTCTTTGAAATTTTAGCCATTTTTGTGTAAACTTTGGATCTTTGCTTAATCTTATTTTGATCTTTGTTTTGATTGCACTTCTCCTTATCATTTCTTTTTCTAATCATGATCGAACACATTTCTATTGTTGGATCTTGTGTTTTCTCAATGGTTAGTGAGTAGTTCTTTTACTAACCAAATGAGTTAGGTAGATTAAGGTGATTAAATGATTGATCATAATGTTAGGGTTTAGTTATCTTAGGTCTTCATGCAATAAATTTTCTTAATGCTAGATTTGTCTTGATCACTCATTTCTAGATCTTAGGAAATTTATTGTCCGAAAGGTGTTCGATGAAATTCATGATTCAACTTTTGAATGCTAAATGAGGCTTAACCAAGACATTGTGTTAGTTAGTTAGTTTAGTGGTTTATCACAGATTAGATCTTAATGCTTCTTGACGGTGTAATTATCCAAGAGAATGTTTTAATTACATGATTAGGAAATGATTAATGCCATGAAAGTGGATTAGTCTTAATTAAGGGAATCTTAGACCAATGATTAGCATAGAATGCTTGTATTAAGCATCATGAGATATCATTTTATTGTCCAAATCAATAATCTTTGCCCATTTGTTTAGCTTTTTAATCTTAATTTACACTTTGATCTTTTGTTGACTTTTCTTAATCATTTGATTTTTATTGACTTTTTATTTTTAAATTAATGTAGATTAAAGTGTTACAAATCAACCAACTCTTATTAGCTTAGACTAAATGAAATTCTCTTAGGTTATAGTGTGTTAAGTGCTCCCGATTTGGACTGACATCTTAAGTACTACAATGATATGAGGGGCCTTAGGATTACTTGATTAGATAAGAATCCTTAAATTCTTGTTTATCATGTACGCATATGATATGAAATTTGTGTTTTCTTATGTGTTGAAAATAGTAAGAAACAAATGTCAATTTGTAAAGTACAAAAAATATAAATTTTGGGTATAATTTTTATTTTAACATTATATATACTTTCAACTAGATTGATTTTAAAGATAGAAGATAAAAACACTATTTTTCTTTTGATGTGGTGGGTATTTTCACATCAACCAACACGATCTCTTTCTTCTCTACTTTTTAAGGGAAACTTAAAAGAAAAAAATGTTCTTCTATTCTTTTTTTTTGTCAAAATAAGAAGAAAAATATCTATATATAGAGTAGAACAAAATATAAATTTTGGCAGACAACCTTCTCAAGCTAGCTCTTCTTCTTTCGAGATCTTCTCCCCCTCTCTTTTTTTCTTTTCTATTTCTTTTATTCTTAGATCTTGTATAACGAAGATGGATAGTCTCGTCTGATTAATCGTATTTTTGTATCACCTCCTCCTTGGAAACTCAATATTGAGGTGCTTATTTCATATATAGTTTGTCTGGTAAAAAACTTATATATATATATATATA
>OVBE01006623.1:0-19590 GCA_900406425.1 Iberis pinnata | reverse complement strand
AATTTCTTCTTGTATATCTCCAATAAATTTTAAATAGTTGCTAAATTCACACACTATATATATATGAAATTATGAATTTGATTATAGATCCACGAAGGCAATAGCTTTAGTTACTGCAAGCTTTAACTCGTAAATCTCGTGAGTTTTCGCCTCTCTTGAATTCGAAAACCCCTTTGACCTTTAAAAGTCGTCGCGTCTCTATTTCTTCAAACCGGAGACTCAACTTCGCCGCGTAATATGCCGGCTCTAGAGAGCCAACATCCGGGTACTCCGTCGGCGATGAGGCACGCTTTCGGGAATGTTCTATCCGTCTTGATCCTCGTCCTCATTGGAATCCTCGCTTTCTCCATCCGACTGTTTTCTGTGAGCTCACTAATGTCTCTGCTCGTTTAATTTATTCAGCATATTCACATTATGATTGTCTCTTGATCACGCTGGACTGCTCTTGATTGGATTATTTTAGATCCGATTTCATGATTCCTGGTTGATTAGTGTAGCTTCTTGCTGCCTCCACTGTATAAGTGTTGAAGAAGCAGATTGTTGTTCTTCTGTTATTGTGGATTTCATATGCTTGCTCATGGTTCTACTGATTTCTTCTCTGCTTTATGCTGTCTGTAGTGTCTAAGCATCCAGCTGCAAATTTTGAGAATACTAATTTCTGTAGTAAAAGCAGTAGTAACTATATGTGACTCTGAATATGAGGATAATTCTTGTTTGATTTCAGCTATCTTGATTCTTTTTTGGTAATGTTCGTTGTTATATTCTTCAGGTCATTAAGTATGAAAGTGTGATTCATGAGTTTGATCCTTACTTCAATTATAGAGTCACTCAGGTTCTCCCTCTCTTCTCTTATATCTTGGATATTAACTTATTCATGAGTTTGATCCTTGCTGCAATTTATTTTTTGTTTGTTTCAGTTCTTATCGAAGAATGGAATATACGACTTCTGGAATTGGTTTGATGATCGGACATGGTAATTTGAGCATCAGAAAGTTATATCTCTTTCTTCAATAGTATTATACTTATTTTGTTTTCTCGTCTTAATAAATTTTAGGTATCCTCTTGGCCGTGTGATTGGAGGAACTGTTTACCCTGGTTTGATGTTGACTGCTGGAACCATCTGGAGGTGAGTGTAGTTTGCCTTACTCAAACATTCTTTTGTGATCCACACGTAAGGGTCAGGTTTAGGTTTTAACATATAATTCTCTTGCTACAGGGTCTTGAATTCGTTAAACATTCCTCTGTCAGTAGAGACTGTTTGTGTCTTTACTGCACCTGTATTTTCAGCTTTCGCTTCTTGGGCAACTTACCTTTTGACCAAGGTTTGTCCTTTTGTCTAATTTGATTTCTCTTGTAAACTCTGGAACCAATTAATCCAAAAGTATTTATTTGCATTCTAACAGGAAGTTAAGGGCACTGGTGCAGGACTAGCAGCTGCTGTTCTTTTGGCCATGGTAATTCATTCATTTGGTATACGTGAAATTTATCTTCAAATGATGTTGCCGAAGATCTAAAAACAGCAAATATTAAGTTCGTAAAATACCACAGCATATGCCTTTGATGAGTTATTGCCTGGTTCTTGGATGTCTTTTACACTACTCAGCATTGTTGCATCGTTTAGTGGAACTTGCCACAAAAGTCTTTCGAATTAAAGGCCATTCATTAGAATAGTAGATTCTTTACTAAATGGTTATCTTTGCAGGTTCCCTCATATATATCCCGATCTGTAGCGGGAAGCTATGACAATGAAGCTGTTGCCATTTTTGCTTTGATCTTCACTTTTTATCTTTACATAAAGGTTCGTGTTTTCTCCATGGCATTTAAAGTTGTTTTGATATCAATGAAGCATATACATAGTAAAATTCTTTTGGCTAGCAACTTAAAACTTTCCCATTGTAAATTTTTGTTTTTTAGTCGCCAGTTCCTGTATAATTTTATCACGATTTTTGTGCAGACACTAAATACAGGCTCCTTGTTTTATGCCACCCTAAATGCCATTGCATACTTCTACATGGTACAATTTGAGATAATTCCACTTTTTTCTTCTTTTCTTCTTCACTACTCTCTGCTCAATTTTTGAGTTTTTTTTAATCATTTAGGTGTGTTCTTGGGGAGGTTACACCTTCATTATCAATCTGATACCAATGCATGTGCTTCTATGCATTGTAACTGGTCGATACTCTCCCCGGCTGTACATTGCCTATGCTCCTTTGGTAAGAATCTCCTTCCTTAATAGTGTAAGGTAAAAAAATATATTTTTATCATTGAATACCACCCCTTTCTCTGTTTGTTCCGAAAAAGCTAAAAGTACGAGTTATTTATTTAATTCTCCATACAGACTAGGTCCCTAGCAATAGATAGTTCAAAACTGTTTCCTAAGTGAAAGAAAACGAATTCATAAAGAGATGAGAAGTTTAAGAAATATAAGCCATAAAATTTCTTGCACTGTCCACTGGACCCTTGTTCAGGAAACTACAGAATAATATATATGGTTTTCATAAACATAGATAATCTCCATAATTATTTATTCTGATATTATTTGTCTGAATATCTCTCCGTGTTGGAGTGAGAGTGGTTTTATATCATGCAAGATACTGAAAAATAGCTGAAATAACAATATTTCGAGAAGTTATTGACACCAAACGTGTGCATGTGTATGCAGGTCGTGTTAGGCACACTGTTAGCTGCGTTGGTACCTGTTGTTGGTTTCAATGCGTTTTTGACTTCTGAACATTTTGCCTCCTTTTTGGTGAGTTTTTCTTAATTGTTTTGTTATGTATGTCTCTTCTTTTGATACCTAGGTTATTGATTTTGATTTTTCGTATTAAACTACGGATTAATTCTTATAATGCTTAATATCCCGGATGTTAATTTAATACTTTATAAACCAGTATAGCTATGGAAGCTAGTTATTTGAAGCCTATTTGAATATCTAAGTTATGTCTAGTGAGATATGTTAATATTTGCAGGACACCATACAAACTAATTGTATGAAGTACAGGGCATAGAGATAGATATGTCGGATTTAAGCTTAATTTTTCTAGTGCCAGAATCTTGTACTGCCTATTCTCTTCATGACTTTTGTCCACAACCTTTAAATAATTGATTGGTAACCTATGCAGGTCTTCATCATCATCCACGTTGTAGCTCTTGTATACTATATCAAAGGAATTCTTTCTCCTAAAATGTTCAAAGTTGCTGTGACACTTGTTGTGTCTGTTGGCCTGTAAGCTTCCTATGCTTTTTTTCTCTGAAGTTTCTACAATTGTTACCCCTTGATGAGAGGAGCTTATCTGCTTCTGATTCAGTTTTATATAGTTAGTACAGATAACCTACTTTGGATCTCCTGGATTGTATGTCATGGGAATAAAAGTTTCTCTCCGTTATTTATTTTACAGGGTTGTCTGTTTCATAGTTGTGGCAGTTCTTGTGGCATTGGTGGCTTCTAGTCCAACAAAAGGATGGAGTGGTAGGAGTTTGAGTCTACTTGATCCGTGAGTGTTTCTAACTTTGAATCTATTTCTCCTAGCGACTTAGTTTCTTTGCAAATTTTGAGTATGTCTTTGTCCACGTTTGAGGAATAATGCTTTGTTGGTTTACCTTTGCAACATATCTGACACTCCTTTTGCCTTGGTTTATTTTACCACAGAACTTATGCGAGCAAGTACATTCCAATTATTGCAAGTGTCAGTGAACATCAACCACCAACTTGGCCATCTTATTTCATGGATATAAATGTTTTGGCTTTCTTGGTCCCTGCTGGCATCATCGTGAGTTAATTATGTTATTGTACTTGGATTTAGAACTGAATAGCAATACTATTTATTTTATATCTTGTGTTGATTCCTTTTCTCATTTCTCATTTTTCTGTTGGTAGGCGTGCTTTTCACCTCTATCTGATGCAAGCTCTTTTGTGGTCCTTTATATTGTAATGTCTGTGTACTTCTCTGGAGTTATGGTAAGTTGTGTTTCTTTTTATTTCATTTTCATCTTTCCCTCACCTAGTCCTTTTAATCAACCATATACTCACCCATCTTCCTCATATCTTAGGTTCGTCTTATGCTTGTGCTTGCTCCAGCAGCATGCATCATGTCTGGGATTGCGCTCTCTCAAGCTTTTGATGTTTTCACTGGTTCCATCAAATACCAGTTAGGTGGATCGTCTAATTCCACGAATGATGTAACTATGCTTCTCTCTCTTCTTTATTCTGTCTGATAAATTATCAGTGCTAGCCAATTTCTGGGTAATTACTGGCTTGTGTTTTGTCTGTTAAGGCAGAGGACAACAATTCTACGAACAATGCCCCAAAAGATGATGCTTCTGCTGGTAAGACTGACAAGGTTGAACAAGCTGCAAAAGAGCGGTTATCAAAAAAGGGCAAGAAGAAAGAGAGAGGACCTGTTCATAAACCTTCTATTAAGTCCAAGGTTGTGAAAAAGGCTCTTGTGTTGCCTCTTGAAGCCTCTATAGTTGCTCTTCTTCTCCTGATAATGTTGGGTTCTTTCTATGTGGTATGCAGCCTTTCTCCAAGTTGTTCTGCTCCGATTTTTAACAGCTAGTTAAGATGAAAAATAACAAATCCTAAAACTTCCAAATGCATCCTTTTCTGTAGATTCATTGTGTTTGGGCAGGTGCAGAAGCATATTCAGCTCCATCAATAGTTTTGACATCCAAATCGCACGATGGCCTACATGTCTTTGATGATTTTAGAGAGTCTTACGCATGGTTAAGCCATAACACTGACGTGGATGATAAAGTAATTTTTTTGTTTGTTTGAGAAATCCTATTAAAAGCCTCTTTTGCTAGAGGTATAAGTTGTCTTTTATAGTAACTGTTGCCTAAGTTTGGTTTACAAAAACAAATAACGTAGGTAGCATCATGGTGGGACTATGGTTACCAGACAACAGCAATGGCTAATCGAACTGTAATCGTTGACAACAACACCTGGAATAATACTCACATTGCAACTGTTGGCACTGCAATGTCATCTCCTGAGAAGGCAGCGTGGGAAATTTTCAACTCCTTAGATGTGAAATACGTTTTTGTCGTCTTTGGGGGTATGCTTTTGGCTCATGATATTTTAATCTTATTTTTTTATCTCTGACAATTTATTCATTGATGGGAAAATCATATTTCCAGGTCTTTCTGGTTACCCAAGTGATGATATTAACAAGTTTCTGTGGATGGTGCGTATTGGGGGAGGTGTCTTTCCTCATATAAAAGAAGCTGATTATCTGGTACTGCTCTTTTCTTTGTTCCGGTTTTGATGGTTTACTTAGTTTTCTAGACTCTGAATCTAATATTGGTTACCTTTTAATTGTTTTGCAAAGAGAGATGGCCAATACCGAATTGATTCTGAAGCCACTCCAACAATGTTGAATAGCCTTATGTACAAGCTTTCATACTATAGGTATGATTTTTTTCTTCTTCCTGTCTTTGTAAACTTGAACTCTGTTTATGCAAGGCTCAGTTCTTATTTTTGTTTGGCCAGGTTTGTAGAGACAGATGGTAGAGGTTATGATCGGGTCAGACAAACAGAGATCGGGAAGAAGAACTTTAAGCTCACACATTTTGAAGAGGTGAGATCTAAATTCTTAACTACATACCATAAGAACCATTGATCCCATTACTGGTAAAGCTGACTGGTTTTCACATCAGGTTTTCACGAGTCACCATTGGATGGTTCGGATATATAAGCTAAAACCTCAAAAGAATATGATTCGTGGTATAGCAAAGAAGTTGAAATCGGTAAGCACCTGAGAATAATTTCAGGGAAATAATCTAAAATCCTCCTTCATATTATTGAAAATACTACTTAACCTATATGAATGTGGTTATCTTTTTGTGATGACATATATGAATGTAGATATTGTTTTGTTAACAGAAAACAAGCTCTGAATGGAGTTCAAAATCAGCAAAGAAGAATCCTTGGATCTAATAATCTAAAGATTTATCAATGTGTAGTTGTTGCAAACACAAACAAGTTTTTTGGTTTAGGATTCTTAAAAAGTTTTGTTTATCTTTATTTGGTTTTGTTAAGGCAAAATTTATTTTTATCGTAGAGATTTACAAGTAGTTGGCCAATTCAGCCTGATTCGGATAATTGTCATTACCCGTAAATATGAATTAGATACATGGAAAATCTGATCACCAGACCCAAAATGTTTAGGACTAAATTCAAGTCTCAGTCCATGGAAAAGATCGATAATATTCGTTGATTAATAAATCAAACTAAATAAAATTTAGTCTGAGATAGTGGTATGTTCCAAAACAAAGAAACGCGATATTCCACCGAAAACGTGGCAACGCAATTTTTCACCAAAAACGCGGAAACTTGATTTTTCGTCGAAACGTGGAAACTGGATTTTCCGTCGAAAACGTAGAAACGCCATTTTCAGCCAAAAACGTGGAAACGTGATTTTTTGTAAAAAATGCGGAAATGTGATTTTCGCCAAAAATAATTTTCCGGATTTTTGGTGTAAAAATTAATGTTGTTTTTAGAAAATGTATCTGGATATTTTTATATATTCAGAAACGAACACAATTGCATCTAGATGCCATATCAAGATGTCAAATACAGATTTGAAAACGAACAACATCTTGATGTTTTTGATGCAACATCCAGATGTTGCATCTAGATGCTATATCTGGATGCTGCATCCGGATGGAGAAACAAACGGGGCCTAAATTTAAAATGCACAAATCTAATGTTAATATCTGATATGGTATCTTACGTGGTAATGTTTTGATCTAACTGAGTGAAGAAAGATGTGTTGAGAAGTTGACAGTTAGACAAAAAAAAACTAGATTTGGAGTTTTGAAACATTCGAGTTTTCACAGTTTCGTTGTTATCATGTTATGAGAGAGCCGGTCTTGACAAATTATAAAAGACATTTAACATTTTTTTATGCCCCGCGAAATATTAATTTATATACTTACGATACAGAAAATTCCATGTGTCAGGTTTGAATCCTTCACAGTTCACATGACATGCTTAGTTGTAGATTGTAACCGTTTAAGTTGATATAATCTTTTAAAAAAGTATAAGCTACTCAATGACTGTAAAGGCCAATTAAAATCCTCTTCTCATTTGACACAAAAAAAAAAAAAAAACTAGAGAGACTAATAAGTTTTTTTTACGTATACAAAAATAAAATGTGAATTTTTAGGGATTTAAAATTTAAATTTTTTAGGTTTGGATTCACTAATTAGAGTTTAGGGTTTAGTTTTGAAGGATCGAGTTTGGTTTTAAAGGTTTAGAGTTTAAATTTGTGGATTTTTTGGAACAAAAACATTTTTGTGATATTTTTGGAAAAGTTATTATATTTTTGGAATTGCGTGGTATTTTTGAAATATATATATAGTTTTGTGGTATTCTTGAGATTTTCCCTTTTTTAAATGCAATACTCCTAATATTATAACCTAAGAAAATATGAGTAATGCAAATTCATAAAAAGCAAAGTAGCATCCATGGAGATATATAATCACATAAAGTCGAAAAATGAACATTTAACAAAGTGGTTGTAGTTTAGTTATTTCTATTAAAACAAAATTAATTTTGTTAGTTTAAGCAAAAGATTGAATTCTATAAAATGCAAAATTGTTAAATTACAATATATACTAGATTTTATTCACTATAAAGAAAAATTAAATATTTCAATTTCCAACATTTGACAGTTTATAAAAAAAATGAAAAATGAAATGTCAAAAAAAAAAGGAAGAGAAATAACAAATCTAAAGAAATTAGAGATACAAATGGAGATAGCTAGATCAAACAACATTACATGAATTTAAACATGAACCCAAAGTCAATAAGTGAGTGGTATTATAATAAACAAGAGTTAATTAAGTGTAAAATTTATGAGAGATTCTTGGCTGGAAAAGCTACCAACAATGGAGGTTTGAGATACATGATTATGTGTAGACATAGAGATCAAGACAACTCGGATACATATATAGCGTGGCGCTTATTGAGAGATTTCTTCTTCTTTTTATATGGAAAACATATGGAGAGTTTCTCACGCAAGAAGGATTTAGAAAGTCATAAGACAAAGTGAGAGTTGATTAAGTACTGGATTACTCCTAACTTAATAATTAATTGTAACAAAACCAAGGTGTAAATGTTCCATAGTTTTGGGGGACATTCTAAAAAAACACCACATTTTTTAGAATGTGTTTCAAAAATATAAAACTCTCAAATTATTAGGTTAAATAAATATAAAATATCTAATATATATTTTAGAATTATAACTATTAATCAAAAAATTAATTATAATAAATTAAAATATTATAAATAATAATAAATACTATTAAATAAATCATATACAATATAAACATAAAAGCATACAATATATATTCTAAATCTTGACTGAATATTGGTTATTACTTAAATAACTAACTATATGAAAACATATGAAAAGTTTCTCACGCTAGAAGGATATATGTAGAAAGTCAAAGACCAAGTGCGAGTTGATTCAGTATTGAATCATTTGTACTTAGTGAGATGAATTTTAACACAACCAAGGTGTAAAAGTTATGTAATTTTTATTAGATAGTGTTGCTAACAAACTAAGGTGATACCTATAATTAAAACCTTTAGCATTTTATTTATTTATTTATTAGCAAGATTAATCTGGACGAATTCGATTAGTTTATAAATATTTGCATTTATTCTTGTCACTAGGGTATATGTATATCATGCTAAATATAAGTCAAATTCGTAGTTCATTAGTATATAAATAGCGCTACAAATTTCGAATGGTTTTCTCATTTGAACTTTTCACACCAAAATGTTACTCATGTTTTTTTTTATCTGGCCACAACCGCTATGCTAGAAAAATATTTTAAGTATTTTGTCTACTAATGGGTTTAGGGTTTAGCATGTTTGAGAGTTAGGAACTAGTATTAACTAGATATTGTTGGTTTAAAAAGAAGAACAATTCTTCTAAAATAAAGATCATGATCTAATGTCATATGGCGCACACACACACAAACAAACAAAAAAAGTTTCGATCTACAATATTTTTTTTTGTAAAGACAAATATTAACTAATTTATTTGTAAAATTGTTAAGTTAGAATTGATCCAAAATACAAATCTTAATTTTAAATAAATAAAAATTAATTATCATACATTGAAACAAATAAGTTTTATACTAGTGTAGTATTTTTGGAATATACCTAACATTTTGTGGTATTTTTGAGAATATCCATTTTCTAAATGCAATACTCCTAGTATTATAACTTAAGAAAATATGACTAGTAATGCAAATCCATAAAAGAAAAGTAGCATCCATGGAGATATATGATCACGTAAAGTCGGAAAATGAACATTTAACAAAGTGGTTTTAGTTTAGTTATTTCTTCTAAAACAAAATTAATTTTGTTGGTTAAAGCAAAAGATTGAATCCTATAAAATGCGAAATTCTTAAATTATAATATATACTAGATTTTATTCACTATAAAGAAAAATTAAAGATTTCAATTTCTAGCATTTGACAGTTTATATAAAAAAAAAATGAAAAATGAACATGTCAAAAAAAAGGAAGATAAATAACAAATCTAAAGAAATTAGAGATACAAATGGAGATAGCTAGTTCAAACAACATTACATGAATTTAAACATGAACCCAAAGTCAATAAGTGATTAATTGTAACAAAATCAAGGTGTAAATGTTGCATAATTTTGATTAGAGAATGTATTTTTAGTATTTTTATTTATTAACATGGATAATCGAGACGAAGCTAATTAATACATGAATATGCAAGTTTGTAAAGTATCTACATATATTAAACATTTAAGTTAAATTCAGAATCCATTAACTGATAAATAATATTCGAATCCATTTACATATTGTAATTTTTATTAGAGAGTGTTGTTAACAAACTAAGGCGATACCTATAATTAAAGCTTTTAGCATTTTATTTATTTATTAGCAAGATTAATCTGGACGAATTCGATTAGGTTATAAATATGCAAATTTGCATTTCTTTTTTTGTCACTAGGAATGGGAGTGCATGAGCTACGGCTGGCCTCCAGAAATGGAGTTCAAAAGTTATAAAGAGCTAACCGAACCTAATGAATGTTATTGAAAGTTTGAATGTTATAAATCGTATCCTTACAAGGTATTTTTTTGTAGTAAATAGGTTTAAAGTTGACTCTTATATAAAATGAGAAAGTGTTCTATATTTCAGTGGACAGAGTTGATCTTTCCACTGAGTGATTTATCATTCATGTATATAGTTAATGATCCGGACCACAACTTGTGGTAACAAAACTTCTATTTATTGACTATAAAAACATAGCTTCACTCGGACAATTTCGTTGTGGTATATATCAAGATATAGGAAGCAACATGGAGCATATTAAAGATTTGAAAACAAGTCTCCTCCGTGAAAATGTGTGATCATATCTAGAAGATAAAGGTCGATATGATATGATGAATGAATTTATGAATCTTCAAAAGTCTATGAATCTCTTGGCGAAGGTATTGAGATATATAAGAGTTAGTGGCGAAAAAGCCAATGGTGGAAATACTTAATGGTAGAAGTATCAAAACTAGTTTGTGGAATAAACATATTATACATTCCAAAAATACCACTAAAATACTATAATTATTGACAACAACACCTAGAATAATACTCACATTGCAACTGTTGACACTGCAATGTCATCTCTAGAGAAGGCAGCATGAGAAATTTTCAAGCTCTGAATGGATTTCAAAATCAGCAAAGAAGATTCCTTGGATCTAAGAATCCAAGATTTATCAATGTGTAATGGTGAGTTATATGTTAAACTCTAGTCTTAGGTCTCTCTATACTCGAGGTAGTTGTTGCAAACACAGAGAAGTTTATGGCGTAAGATTCTTAAGAATTTTGTTTAACGTTTTTTTTATATTTTATTTTACAATTATGGTTGGCCGATTTAGGTCCCAATACAACGAAAAAGATCGATGATATACGTTTGAGCCATAAAAAAATTTTATGTAAAAATTACTCTGAGTTAGTGGGATGTTCCAAGACAAAGAAACTAAAATTGAAAGCCACAAATCTAATGTTTAATATCTGATTTGGTATATTAATTTTATAAAAACGAGACATCCATGTGTCAGGTTTGAATCTTTCACGATTCACATGAAAAATTATCAGCTGCTCAATGACCGTAAAGGTCAATTAAAAGCCAATTCTTAGGTATACAAAAAAATCAATATATAAGAATATATACAAAAATAGTTTTTAGGTATATTAGAAAAAGTTCATGAAATATCATCAAGTCTTTGATCTAGTTGGTGAAACAAATATATCACATTCTTAATTTTTTCCAGAGAATATTATTAAAACATTTTCATTTTAAATATATTACAACACAAAAACTAACTTTCTTAGGTTTCAGATTTAAGTTTTGATTCTTTAAGTATAATTTAGGGTTTACTTTTGAAAAACTTAAAAATTTAGGTTTTTAGGATAATAATTTTAATTTGAAGCTTTAATACTATTTTAAATTTGTGGTATTTATTAAAAAAAAACATTTTTTAAATATTTTTGAAACAATTGAGAATTTAGTTTTTTTTTAGAATTAAAGATAAAATTGATATTTTTATGAATCCTCCATACACCTTGATATTTAAACCTAATAAAACATGGTAGCATGCAATGCAAAGCCACCAAAACAAAGGAGGTGTATAACCTCATAAAGTAAAAAAAAAAAAATGAACATTTCAAAAGAGTAAGAGGAAAATCTAAAAGAATAAAGGGATTTACAAATGGTGTTACTCGGATCACATTCACTCTTCACCATGGTGTAGAAAATGTTGGTATTGATACGTGGATAATTAGATCAAACAAGATGACATGAGTTTAACATGAACCTAAAGTCTATAAGAGAGTGAGATTATAAGAACATTTCCAACATACTTCAAATTTGAAGTGTCATGTGTTTTTCTCCAAAGGCAATACTTCAAATTTGAAGTGTCAAAAGTGTGTATTTTGTAATATGGTCCATATTTTTGTTCACAATTAATTAACATCATACAATTTTATAAATAAATATAAAACATCCATCATTTAATTATAACATGCAATATTTATTAATAAAACATTACATTATAATATAAATTACATAATTATTAGAAAACATACCAATAACAAGAGTACATGATTATGTGTAGACATAGAGATCAAGACAACTCGGATACATGTATAGCGTGGCGCTTATTGAGAGTTTTCTTCCTTTTTTTTATATGGAAAACATATGGAGAGTTTCTCAAATAAGAAGAATTAATTTAGAAAGCAAAAGACCAATTAAGTGCGAGTTGATTCATTATTGAATCACTTGTAACTTGGAGATTCATTTTAACAAAAACAAGGTGTAAAGGTTCAGTAATTTTTATTAGAGATCGTTAATTGCTAACAAACCAATTTGTACTTATAAAGCTTTTGGCATTTTTTTAATTTATTAGTATGGTTAATTTGGACAAATCCGACTAATGAATATACCACTGCTAAACTAGAAAAAAAATTGTATTTTCCCTATAATGGGCTTAAGGTTTTAGCATGTTTGAAAGAATTAGTAGTAACTAGGATTTGTTGGTAAAAAACTAATAACTAGGGATTGTTGGTAAAAAAACTAAGGTAAATCCTAAGGTATATTTGAAGATTGAATTCATCTAAAATACATATCATGATCTAATATTGACTATGTAGTGTGCAGCAAAAAAAAAAAAAAAACGTTTCGTTCTACCGTATATTTTTGTAAAGGAAACTATTTACTTTTTTTTTTTAAATTGTTAACTTAAGTTAGAACTGATCCCAAAAATACATCCTTATTTCCTAAGTTAAATATTTTTTTAAAATTCATATATGAAAACAAAAAACTTGTATATTCTTTTCAGTTATATCTTAGAAGTGTTTTCAAACCAGACCCGTGGTCCGACCGCGAAAACCGGTGATCCGACAAAAAATCTGGTTCGGATTTCATGGTTAAACTATTCATTATAAAATCCGATAATAATCGGAAAAAGCCGGCATAAACTCACGTCATGAGTGAACCAAAACATTCAGATCTATCAAAAATCAATCTTTTTACATATAAATTATTATTTTTCTTTCTTTTAAAAGTATGAAACTAAAAATAGAATTTCAAAGGTTTAGAGTTTTAATTTAACATTCGACATTTGTTTATATGTAGGTGAATATATTCACCTCTGTGTAAAAAAAATTCTTTGATTATTTATGATTGATGACTGATTCATTGTTATATTATAACTTTTTCCTATAATTAATTTCATGTGTTGAATTTAGTTATCCATTATCATACTATGTGTTATTTTTATTTTTAATAACAGTTTGAGTTAATTTTTTTCTTATCATTATTTTTATTTATTTTAAAATTTATACCTTAATCTTTATAATTTACCAAAAAAATTTATTTGGTTTTATAAAAGAAGTTTTTAAGCTATACTTTCTCATAAAATAAACTAAAATATTCATATAATATATATATGTTTAAACAATATTATAAAAAATTAAATTTTTGACCCGCGGTTGACCCAGAAACAAGTGACCTGGAAAGTTATTCAGTTCGATTCTCGGATCGGATGTGAAAATATTGCTTTATCCAGTGAAGCTTTTGTGTTTTGGCAAAAAAAAGAGTTTAATTAAAATTCGATTATATTTGATTGGTTAATGTCATTTTAGAAGTGGAACTTTATAGTTGTTAAATTAAGAATAATAATGGATTGAATATTGAATCAAAGAATCTAATGAAATAATAGGAAAAATTAACCACATATCATAGGGATCGTATTAAAATCAACAAAGACAAAATATGACTAGTCAAATTCAATTCTATATATTAAAATTATTTTTGTTTTGTTTCTTTTCTCTAAAATACCAAATTAATTCGAAAGATTCAAAAACAATATCATGAAAAGTGTTTCTGGAGAGAAGTTCTTAAAAGTTTAAGAAGGTGTCCTACAACTTATAATTAGAGTCATATAAATATTTATAGAAAATACAAAAACAGATGGGAAATGGCCTTAATTATTAATTTAGTAGAATCCACATCGATATATTAAAAATCATAATTCGATTTTTTAAGTACTAAGAAAAATTGGTTACAATTAATTTGGCCTTGTCTATGGTTGACAAACAAACATTATAACACTTTTATAAATCTTTGTAATTAAATACTAAGATTTAGAAATCAAATTATATAAATTAAAAATACTAGTCATATCAATAAATAAACAATTGACTTACTGTCAAAAAAAAAAAAAAAATCGAATAAAATAAATATTTGACTTTTAATCTTTAATAGAGAAACATATATTCGACTTGTTCTTTTCTCAAGACGTGATCACAGATAATAGCTAAGTTTTTTGTGTGTATATATATATCCAGACAACTTCAGCTATAAAACATTTACATCCACTTGAAACATAAAATCAACACAAATTACAAAACTCTCATTGTCTTGTGTTTTTATTTTCACAAAACTAATGGATACTTCTAGCTTTACCAGTCATCACACAGATCTTTTATCAAAGATTGATGACTTGGAAAAGCAAAAACCTAATGCTATTTTCCCCAAAATCTCTGAGCTTAAATCAGAGGCTAAGTCTCTTTTCTCTTTAGCATTTCCAACAATCCTCGCTGCGTTAATCCTCTACGCTCGTTCAGCTATCTCAATGCTTTTCCTCGGTCATATTGGTGAGCTAGAGTTAGCTGGTGGCTCCTTAGCCATTGCTTTTGCTAATATCACTGGCTACTCTGTTCTCTCTGGTCTTGCTCTTGGCATGGATCCACTTTGTTCTCAAGCCTTTGGTGCTGGAAAACCAAAACTTTTGTCTTTAACTCTCCAAAGAACGGTTCTTTTTTTACTCACCAGTTCCCTCGCAATCGTCGCTCTATGGCTTAATTTAGGGAAGATTATGATTTATCTTCATCAAGATCCAAGTATTTCATCATTGGCTCAAACTTATATCCTTTGCTCTATTCCTGATTTGCTCACTAATTCATTTCTTCATCCTCTTCGTATTTACCTTCGAGCACAAGGTATCACTAGTCCGTTAACCCTAGCGACACTCGCCGGCACCATCTTCCATATTCCTATGAATTTTTTCCTAGTTTCGTATCTTGGATTGGGCTTTGTTGGTGTTTCAATGGCTGCGGCAGCTTCAAATCTCTTTGTCGTCGTGTTTCTTGTTGCACACGTTTGGTTCGCTGGTCTACATTTAGCAACATGGACTCCTCCAGGATCTGAATGTTTCAAAGATTGGGGTCCATTGATCAGCTTAGCTATACCGAGTTGCGTAGGTGTATGCTTAGAGTGGTGGTGGTACGAGATCATGACGGTTCTATGCGGTTTACTCGTAAACCCTAAAACCCCGGTCGCAGCAATGGGCGTTCTTATCCAAACGACATCGTTGCTCTACATTTTCCCGTCGTCTCTAGGGTTTGCGGTCTCGACCCGAGTCGGTAACGAGCTCGGATCGAACCGTCCGAACACGGCTAGGTTATCAGCTATTGTAGCGGTTTCTTTTGCGGGAGTAATGGGTATGACCGCGTCTGCGTTTGCTTGGGGAGTAAGCGACGTCTGGGGACGGATTTTTACAAGCGACATCGATATCATCCATTTAACCGCAGCCGCCTTACCGATTCTCGGGCTTTGCGAACTCGGGAACTGTCCGCAAACGGTAGGCTGCGGGGTCGTAAGAGGGACCGCGCGGCCGTCGATGGCGGCAAACATAAACCTAGGAGCGTTTTACCTAGTTGGAACGCCTGTAGCGATTGGGTTAACGTTTTGGGCGGCTTATGGATTTTGTGGACTATGGTTAGGTCTTCTTGCGGCTCAGATTTGTTGTGCAGCTATGATGCTTTATGTTGTAGCTACTACTGATTGGGAAAGAGAAGCAAAGAGAGCAAGAAAGCTTACGTGCAGTGAAAGCGTCGATGTAGTAATAACGGCGCAAAATAACGGCGACTTAACGGAGCCATTATATTATGTTGTTACTGTTGCTGCTGATTAACGCACGTCAATATCGAATGTTTTGTTTTTTTTTGTTTGATTTTTTTGGGGGGTATAGGATTTTTTATATTTCTTTTTTTATTGTGAGATTGTAATTTAATATTAGAAGGAAAACAAAATCTCTACAATATCATATGCTATTGTAGAGATTTTTCTTCTTCTTTTTATATGTAAGTATCGGTTAATAATGTTTTTTTTATAATTATTATTACAAAATTCGAATTTTTGAAAGACATAAGTTAAACCTCGTACAACTCTTATAATATATTACTAACGGCCGGTTACGGTTAGCTATAAGCGTACATGTTTGAATTGTTTTTTAATCCAAAAATAAATAGTCAACATAATATAAAATGATGATATTGATGCAAGAGAAATTAATATGAATAAAAGGTATAAGAATTTCTTAGAATTCTAGTTTTTTTCTTTTTTAATTACTAGTTGAATTTGGGGAGTAAGTGGTGAGATATATGAATGGGTATTTAACTTTTTTTAAAATGTATAATGTTCTTTACATATAAAAAGATAGGCATTGACGATTTGTAAGTGTTTCTTCATATTATGTTTTTTTGTAAGGCTTTTTCTTTAGAACATTAGTTACCCTTTAAATTAGGAGAGATAAAAATTAAATTGTTCAAATTTCATTGAATGACCATTGTTAAAAAAAAAATTATTTTATTTCTTGTAATCTATTATAAACTATATACGAAGTAATTGACACTTTAATTTATCTGTTTATCATAAGAAACAAATGGAGAAAAAATGATTTAGTATCAAAATTCAGAAATTAATATCGATGCCCTCTACGAATATAAAACAATTCGACATATGATATCACAACATAATATTTTTAATTTTCTTAAAAAAGTTTACCTATAATCGAACAATTTTTTGCCCTGTGTTTTTTTTTTTTTTTTACTTTTTAATCTTTGAATCACAACAGATTAATCCAATAATCTAAATTCTATTGAAAAAGAGAATTTACACTCACGTAATGTATAATTATTTTTGAATCCTAATTTAGTGAAAAGGCAATAATGTACTTATGTGACCAGAGTCGTGCCACAAGCTATATAAAAAGATAAATTTCTCAAGGCCACCACTTTTTAATTTAAATTGTTACGCCACATTTTAAAAAATTAATTTTAGAGAAAATTAAAAATATTTAAATGTTATGTTAGTGTTTTGGTTGAAGAAATTAGTATCTTATATGTTGATTAATATCTCAATAATTATATATTTAATATATAAATATAGTACAGAAAATTTGTATCCAACTTTAAATTTTCAAAAAAAAAATCACTTTTTAATATCTCTCATAATTAATTATTTTTCTTATCAAATACAAATTTTACGAATAAATATAACTTCTACGATTTTTTCCTCATCTATTTTTTTCTCTCAAGATGATTGATAAATTATTTGATCGTTGTTTAATGTTTTTCGGTAAAGAAAGAAAAACATATTTAGTTTAAAATATCCATATATTTAATTTGTATTGCTAGCATTGTATTCTCTTTTATCATTTTTACAATATTATGAGTATTTATTACTTTTATTAGTCTTATGAAAAAATCACATCTCAAATTTTTTAGGGGTGTGTATTTCGGGTCTTGGTCGGATAATAGCAGGTATGGGTCGGGTACGTGTATTTTTGTATTGAAAAATTAGTTACCAACACATACTCATAAATATACTGGTCGGATAATCGTGGATAAAGATCAGGTAAGGGTCGATTCGGGTAGTAAAATTTGATACCCATAAATATCCAAACTTGTAATATATAGAAAAATTATGAAAATTTTAGAAGAAAATTTATAATTTATAAAAAATATTATTTACTTTATTCATTATTTCTGTAAAATTTTTCATAAATTTATTTAAATAGTTACAATAAACATGCATAAGACATTAAGTAAAACATTTTAACATCTATTATATTTTTTTATTTTGTTAAACCATTAAATATTTAGATTTATATAGAAAAATACTAACAATATTATTAATCTTATAACATATTTTAAATTTGAAGTATCAAAATAGGTAACTCATATACCCAATATAATTACTCTTATCCGATCGGTATCCGTATAGAAAAAAATTCTTAACCTAAATGAATAATTATCAATATACATAAACCTAACCTTATCTGTAAATATAAGTCGGATATATGTTAGATCGGGTAACCCAATTTAGAATGTGACAATCACTATGTCACTTACTATTCATTTATGGTTGACAATTTTAATATTATATTGGACAACTATGAACATCTTTTCTTGTCAACGCATCTATAAACATATTTATATTATATTTACATTATTAATAATAGTTAGAAATTTTGAAACTCAGAGTTCACACATAGGATAGAAGATTAATTCAATTTTTTTCAACCATTTGAACTAGAAAACTTCCATCGTCCAAAAAATGAAGTAAATAACTTTAGATAGAAGACAAACATGTTTCTATCATTGTTGGTCAAATGTTTCCGTTTAAGCAAAATCTGATTTTGCAATTTGTTTCTTTTTAAAATTGGTGCATGTGTACATTAATTCCAGAATGTTTTTTGTAATTGAGACTTATTGTTGTTTTCTAGGACTTCTCAATTTACCTAACATATATATATATATATATATCATGTTAAATATAAAATATCTTAGGCAAACTCAACTAATTTCTAAACATAAATATAAGTAAATTCTTCATATTTACACCCTAAAACTTATGTTATTATCATTACGATTGAACTAGTTAGGAAAATATATTTTTAATATATTATTTTCTGTGACATAATCCATGACCTCCTAATAAACACGACACAAATAAACAATTAGACACGAGATTTGGTCTCAACCTAAGATATTGCTACTGCGGAACTTTGTTTTCTATGGTTACATATGCATTTGGCTTCATTAATTAGTTTTTTTTTTGTCAAACGAATACATTGTTCATTCTTCTTTAAAAACAAAAAGCAAAAACAAAATTGTTCTTTAAACGCTATATATCACACAAAAGAAGGAGTTTCCAATAAAGAGATGATATGCCTCAATTTATACCCAACATGCTCAAGATATTTAATGTTCTATATATATCGCACTACAAGAAAAACCAGCCAAAAATGACCGGCAAATCCTCACGGATATAAATCCGTCAGGATTCTCTGCAAAAACTGAGGGAAACCTGACAGATTCATATCCGTCAGGAAAAAAACTGACGGCCATTAATCCGTCAGGAATCCGTAAGTAAATCCGTCAGGATACCTTTCTGCCAATATATCCATTTATATAACTGTTGCCAACGGATATATTCATATTTCCGTCAGTATCCGTCACTATTTTTTCTATAAAACCAGAAGGTCCAAACCTTCATTATTCATCATTTNAGTCGTAAGTTACTATGTCCATGCTCTGTTTGTCGGAATTCGCATAATGTTAGGATATATATGGTTTGGAATCATTTGTATATGAATGGTTTTTTGCCTAGTTATAAGATTTGGTATTTGAATGGTGAAGAACATGATATTGTTGCTAGTAGTAGTCTTAGCGAACGACATGATCTTGTTGCT
>OVBE01006622.1:0-14108 GCA_900406425.1 Iberis pinnata | reverse complement strand
AACTTTGATTTCTTTTGAAACCTCTCATAGTTCTTTGTGTGCTATGATTTGTTTAAAGATTGTTGGTTGGATGGTTCGAATTGAACCAAGAACTCTTTTCCTAAATCTCTCACTAAACATCTTTTTTACATACTTCGAGTTTTGTACTATACAATTACAATGGTGACTTCAGATTGATAGAATTACATCAATAAATGATCTTGAGTCAAGAAGAGAATTATGAACAATTATATGTAACAAGTACCAAAATCAACAAACCGTTAAAAAGAAATCTTAAACTTCACTCTAAATTTAAGATACTAAACCCAAATCTTTAAGAACATTTTTGTGTGCCACCAATAAAGTTATGCATTTGTTCTTCTAAAACCACAGATATGAAAATGATCTTTAAGATCTTTAATTTAAATTTGTTGATTTGGGTTTAGGATTTAGTTTGTAAAATTAGAGTTCATGCTTTAATTTTGTAGATTGTAGTTTGATTTCACCTTTTTGATATTTTTGACAAAAAAAATGTACAAAATTTGGGTTAGGTAAAAAAGTGAATTCTTAAATTCAGCTCACCATTTAAGACCAATCAAAGTGATGATTAGGATTAGGTAAAAAAGAAAACATTAAAATATAAAGAGAAAAAAATATAGCTATAAAAAATGGAAAAATGTAATTTCAATACTAAACTTTCAAAAAGTGGTGATTAGAGAAAAAAATCTACAACCTTCTCTCCTCTCCTTCTCTCTCTCCTGTGCCCCGCCGGAAGTGAAGCCTGGTCGCGCCGGAAGTCGGAGAAGGCGTATGGGAGCCAAAGTCAACACACCCTCGTCCTCTTCTCGTGCTCCGACCTTCTCGGTGCCGCCGCCGACCCCAACGGCGGCGGTTCACGAATCCCTTTCTTCCCTGTGGCCTTCTCCTCCTTCTCTTATTCTGAAGCCGCCAATCACCTTCGTGGCTCCTCCGTTTTGCGTCTTCTTTCAGGTTTGAAGCGGTGGTTCTTTGATTGTGGGTAGATTCCAGATCTGGATCTGGATCTACTTCGGGATGCTTCGACGGCGACCGGTTTTCTCCGGTTGTATCTGCAGTTCGGGCGTCGTTCTGGTTGTATCGGGTTCTCCGGTCCTCCTCCTGGGTTTTCTTAGCCTCGGTTCTCAATTTCTCTTCGGATGAGTTTTTCAGCTAAGTCTCCTTCCCCGGTTGGTTCTAATGTTAAGGTTTCGTTTCTAGATTGGTTGGTTGTTGGTCCTGGATTGTTAGGCTCGGAATTCTAGTGGTTTTGATTAAAGGTTTTCAGAGGCTGGTCCAGGTGTTCGTATCCTCGTCGGATTAATTTTGTTTGCCGTCTTTTTGCTGTTGTGGTAGAATGACTAGGTCGTTTAGCCTTCTTCCCGATTACTCTCTTGTCTGAGAGGTATTTCTCGGCCATCTGCCCTTCCCAGCGGCTTTTGGTTCGGCTCTTGTTGTTCTCGACTGGCGCTTGCTCTTCTTATCTTCTGCCGCGTTAGTCCTTCCGGTTACGTCTCTTTGCGTTATTGCTTCTGAAGTTGTTTAAAGGGCAAGGCCCTCTCTGTTGCTTGGAAGTTGTGACATTAAGAGTCTTTCTCAGTCATCTCTGGTTGTTGGGTGCAAGGTGCACAAAGTTTCATCCAGATCCAGCTTCCGTGACCAGCATCTTCTCTCTGAGCCTTTTCTTCGCGGTGTAAGTTTCGTTTCCTTGGTTGGCTTTCATCATCCTTGTAAAGTAGTGCCTTTGTAGTCTATGCGGTTGTTTTAGCCTCTGTTGTTTGTGTTCTCGGTTTGTTCTTCTGTTTTATTTTGGTGTTTGATCTGTACTGTTTTAACCAGGAAAATTTTTTTTTCAAAAAGTGGTGAAAAAATCATGAAATTTTCTCTCTCCTAAATAAATATCAAACTTTTTTCGGATTTGAATTTAAATAACAAACTTTCGTTGACCAAGCCAATTAAGTACCACCGTTAAGTTGACTAACGGTTGACTTTTAGTCAACTTAACGACAATACTTTATTGGTTTGGTCAACGAAAGTTTGTGATTTTTTCAACTAATTCTAAGAGTTCAGTATTTGTTAGACATTTTTATTTCATTGAAATATTTAATTTATTTTAATAACATGATAGTTAAGTGATTTTTATGGAAAATATCTTGTCATAATAATGAAACAAATTTATATAAAGTATAAATTTGAATATTTTCATTTTAGTATTTTTTAATATTTTAAATATAATATAATTTTGATTCTAATTTAATTGATTTAGGTTTGTAAAGATTTTTAATTAAATAAAATTTAAAAACATAAAATCACAATTATATTATATAATATATGTATTATGTTGATAAGGCTTGTACTTCGGGGTACTCAAAGAATAATGTCGATTCGTTGTAGTGATTTTATTATTTTTCAAGAACTTATTTTATTTATGAGATAAATTATCTAACCGGCCATTAATCGCTCGACCAAATTATTAGGTTATGACTAAATTTGTGAAGTTATAATTTCNCATTTTAAAGAAATTATATTATTTATTATGTTATATCAAATTATTATGTTATGACTAATAATTTATGATAAAATTATTATGTTATGACTAAATTGATACAAATATTTTTTTATAAAAGAATGAGTCTTGACCAAAACCAAAAAGCGTTTAGAAAAAACGTTTAATTTGTTGGTTAAATGATGTTTAAGAAAAATATCTTTTAAAATAATGAATCAAATTTCTTATGTATTTACGAAGATAAGTATATATATAAGTATAATCATAATATATATATATATATATATTCATGAAAAATAATAAAATTATTATAATGAATCGATATTATGCTTTGAGTACCCCGAGGTATAAGCCTTATCTATATAATACATATATTATATAATATAATTGTGATTTTATATTTTAAAATTTTATTTAATTTAAAAATTATTACTATACACTAAATTAGAATCAAAACTATATTTTATTTGAAATATTAAAAAATAATAAAAATAAAAATATTCAAATTTATATTTTAGATAAAGTTGTTTCGTTATTTTGACAAGATATTTTTCATAAAAACCACTTAACTAACATATTATTAACATAAATTAAATATTTATTTTTATTTAAAATAAAAATGTCAAACAAATACTGAACTTTTAAAAATTGTTGAAAAAATAACAAACTTTTGTTGACCAAGCCAATAAAGTATTGTCGTTAAGTTGACTAACAGTCAACCGTTAGTCAACTTAACAGCGGTACTTAATTGGTCTGGTCAACGAAAGTTTGTTATTTAAAATGAAATTCTATAAAAAATTTGATATTTGTTTAGGATAGAGAAATATGAGATTGTTAGAAGTTGTGTGTTTTCTACATTGATTAAGAAAACAAAAGGTATTTATTTTATCACTTGCTACATACATTTGCAAATGGTATTGGTAATTCCAATTAACTTGAAAATTTTGACAAATATTTTTTTATTAATCATTCTCTTATGATCTACAATATTTAAGGATGAATATCTCTCAAAATGATGATATATTGAATAAGTGACCAAATTAAAAAGACATCACGACACATTGATAAAAACAGAGATGAAAGAAAAGCAAAATGTTTCTTATACCTTGATCTAGATCTTAGTTCATATCATTTTTTAAGGTTGTATTTTATTGAATTTGATTATAATTATTTTTTCATTTTTTGTTTTAAATGGATAAATTTTATTGTTCAAGATTTTTCTAGATAATGTAACTATATTTTTGCAATAAAAATAAATTGATAAGCTTAGTAAAAAATTATTTAAATTAATTAATGTTTATTAAAAAATAAATTCGTTTTTATTAATCTAAATAATAAATATTAAATAATTTAATTTATTCAAAATTGGTAATTTATTTATCTCTTATAAAAATTAACTATTTTATTTAGTATTTTTAACAAATGATGTATATATTTGACATTATTCATAATTATAAATATAATAAATATGAAGATAATTAAAATATAACAATATTTTTGTAATAACATCAATTATGAAAATGATATAAAATTTGTATTAATTGACTTTTAATAATATAAAGTATTTGCATTATTATTTATTTAGTCATTTATTTA
This sequence comes from Iberis pinnata, assembly GCA_900406425.1. Lineage (NCBI taxonomy): Eukaryota > Viridiplantae > Streptophyta > Magnoliopsida > Brassicales > Brassicaceae > Iberis > Iberis pinnata. Next base: position 10,012 of record OVBE01006622.1, on the reverse strand, counting down.
AATGATGTCAATTTTAGTGGGTGAATTAATGGAATATCCAATTGTAGGTTGGTTATTAAGAAAATAACCATACTATATATTATTAGATTATTAGTTATATATATATATATATATATAAATAAAAGTTATATCATTTTAACCCCTTCATAAATGTATTCTCTCTTTCTTTCTCTCTCTCATTCTTACGAAATTGTTCTTATTTTTTTTTAACCTTTTTAAATTTCAATCACATTCTTTTATTACCAATTAAAACACTAAACACCAAATATTAAAATAAAAAATATAATATAATAAACACATATTTTCTTTCTACATTTAATGATACTAAAATTACTAAAAACAGACATAATATATGAAATAGTGAATAGTAACCATAACCAATATATAAACATTAAACCCCAAAATATAAACTCTAAACACAACATATAAATATTAAACCAAAAATATAAACTCTAAATCTAAAAATAAATTTCAGTAGTCCGTATACCTAAAGTAGTTAGTTTGTATATTAAAGAAAATGGTAGAAAAAAAATTGACGAGTGAGCGATAGTGGAAAAGAAAGAGTGAAAGAGAGCAAGAGAGAGAAATGATATATTGACATTTTTGAAAAAATGTATAATAAATCTACTGAATAGGTGTGACTCACTTAATATTAGCATATATTATAGTAATCTATTGCAATTACCGAATTTTAATTGCATCACTTATAAATAATACAAATATTAAAAACAAATGATACAAAACACCTTTTTTTGTTGTACTGATATCATGTCATATGTGTTATATAATTTCAGAACATCCTTTCAGTATTGATTTTTTAATTTGGCTACAAATTTGCTAGAAACTTTTTTTTTCTTTTCGAGAATTCTCAGGTTAACATATTCCTTAAGTCTATCTATATATTTTGATTCATGTAGAACATAACATCAACAATTTTCAACAACAAACTATTAGATCTGACACAGAGCGGATCAGTCATAAAAGTTTAATATTTGTTATTTACTTTTTTTTACGGATATCTAATTTAGGATTTGTTTGCTCCTGGAAAACACAGATATCCAAACTTACGAATATCCAAGAATTTTACAGATATTTGCGGATATTCGGTTTTCTTATTTGAGTTCAACAAATATCCAAAAAAAATCAATAACTTCTATATAATCACACTTTATTTATGTGAAAATTATCCAATAAGTAGTAAGTAAAATCAACTAGCTTTTAGATATAAAATATTAAACAAAAGAGAAAAAGTTAACGCACATATTAGAAAAAGACTGTTACATTTTTATAAATAGTTAATTTTAGTATTTGCTTTGCTTTGAATAGCTACGGATATCCGGACTTTTTGATTCGGATTAAGACAAATATTAAATCGGATCAGATAGGACAGATAATTTGTCTAACCCTATAAACTATAGTAAAATGAATATTAAAATGTAAAATAATGTAATGTTACAAAGTACATTCGTCTTTTTATATATTATTACAAATATGAAATACGAGAATGGAGGACCATAGTAACTTATGTAAAAAGTATAAAAATACAAAATATCTCTCCTAATATCATTTGACTCAAACTATCAATTTTACTTTTTTTTGTCATTTGAATACTATTAACATAATAAATGGAACTACAACCAATTTTAACAAACAACAAAAAATCCAAAAATCAAACAAAAACGAAACCCAAAAAAAAAACTATATTCAAAAAAGAAAAACCATACTCAAACGAAAGAAATGATGTCCCACACAAAAAAAACTAATCAAGATATATAAACTACTACAACAAAAAGCATAAACTACTACTACAAAAATCAAATCCCAACTTTAAAAACCTATAAACTAAAAAGCCAAACTAAGTTCGTAATTATATTAGAAGCCTGAACTAAGAACCAACATACTGACTAATATGAGTTTTAAGAAAGTTGACGGAAATAAAGAGAATGATCTCACTGGGATAGGATATTCAACCCATCTCTTAACTCTATCCGAACCAAATTTCAATAAACCATAAAAACTCCGCTTGAAGAATTAAACCCGCAAAACCGGTTGCGAAAATAAATACGCCACATAATCAAACAAATACCGATCTTTGTACATGCGATTCTCACCTTTTTTACTCGATCCAACTCAAAAAACGTAGAACGAAACTGCTAACCAATAAAATTCAAAAACAAAGCAAACAACCAAAACCTAAATACAGACAACGAAAGACCCAATACGCACTAAAGCCGGACTCGAAACTTAAACCACACAAAAAAAAAAACCAGAATCTTCGGAATCAATTTCACATTTACTTAGGGGCCTATATTTAGTATAGAAAAATGTTCAGTAAAAAATGAATCATCATTTTTTTTTTACCAAAGTGCCTTCGTCATCGCCGTCTTCAAGTTTCATAAGGGTTCTTGTGAGTAGGTCAGTCATTTCCTTCTTCTTTTTAATTACTTTGCTTCAGTGATTCGAAGTTTCATTATCATTCCAATCTCTCTAATGGATTTGTCTGGTTCCGTGATTTCCAGATAAAATCTCTCGAATTCAAGAGACCAGTGAGATTCGCTTCGTAATCTCTGATGCGAATTCTAGGTTAAAAAGTACCCTTCTTGTCGTCAGCTAAGTCCAATGGATAGAATCAGTCACTTACCAGACGAAACAATATTGAAGATCTTTTCATTTCTTCAAACAAAAGATATTATGCGAACTATGTTTTTATCTAAACGATTTAAGTTTCTGTGGATGTTGGTACCAAAACTTGAGTTTGATGACAGCACTCACTTTCCCGAATCTGAACCTTTTGCATTTTCAGAGCCTGATTATGGAAGCTTTCGTCGGTTTGTGGACAGATCAATAATGTCAAGCGAAGGTCAGTTCCATCAAACTCTGCATCTCAAAATTGGTCCACGCTGCAGAGATGATGATATTGGAATTTGGGTAGGGATCATGGTGAAACGTGGTCTAACGGAGCTCAAATTCGAGAACAGTTCCAGCTATTGCAGGCATGGTTATCTTCCAAAAAGTCTTTACACTTGTGCAACACTTGTGTTCTTGATACTCGAAAGAGCTGTTTTTAATGTTCCTGATCTCGTTTCCCTACCGTCCCTCAAAACTTTATCTCTCAAATTTATGAAGTTCTATGATTCCAGTTGTCTCTGTTCTTGAGGATTTGTCCGTAGAACAAAGTCAATATAACCACGTCGAGATGAGTTTCAAGATTGTAATGCCTTCCTTAAAGAGATTATCTCTACTTGAATCACCTAGAGGTTTTGGAATCAGGGAACTTGTGCTAGATGTTCCTTATCTGAAATACTTGCACATTGTAGATCTTTCGAGTCACTTTTCATGTAGTGAGATTATTAACACTAATGAGGTGGTCAAGGCTGATATTGAGGTTATTCTCAGCCAACCCGAGAAGCTTCTGCTATCTCTCACTTCCGTTGACTATATTCGTTTATGTTTATCGGCCTCTGAGGTAATTTTTTTGGTCTCTTACTTATTGTTCTTTCAACTTTGCTCAAGCGTTTATGATACAGGTTGTATATCCTATTGGTTGCTTCCATAGACTTAAATATTTGGAGGTATGTACATGCAAAACAGAGTGGTTGGATCTCTTTATGCATCTGCTCCAAAATTCTCCAAGCTTAAAGGTTATCAAAATTAGTCAGGTGTGTGTTTTAGTATTAGTCTCTTTGAAGTTGAATCATATTTGTATCTTCGCGTTGATTGATCTTGTAAACCGTGTTGATTCTCAGTGGCATAATGTTACAAATGTGAGAACTAGTTGGAATGAACCTAGCATTGTTCCAGAATGTTTGTCCTCAAATCTTGAAACTTTGGAGTGGATTAAGTACGAAGGAACACAAGACGAGAAAGAACTTTCGACATATATTCTGAAAAACGCAGGTTGTTTAAAGAAGGCAAGTTTCACTACTAAATCCACTGATACAAATAGGAAACTACAGATGCTTCGGGATCTATCCTTGTCACGAAGGGTTTCATCCACTTGTGAGCTTGTGTTCAACTGAAAATTTCATGCTGGTTATTCTCAAACCAAAAACTGTTAAAGATACTTCTCAACATGTCTACATTTTGTGTTGTTTTGACAAATTTAAAACTTAAAAAGTGACAGTCAATGTCTACAACTTGTCTTTTCCCTTGTGTTTTGGAGCTTGATGTTAATGTTAGTTTGTAATATAAAACTCTATTTTCACTTTCACTTCAAAGTGGGAGTCATTCCATATTTGAGTTAATTTTTCCCTAATTTTTTTTCTGTCTTTTGGTGTTACGCTATGTTTAAGTTGGAATTAGAGTAAAAGTTAGAATCATAAGCAATATTATTTGGTAAATAGAGTCGTCCCAGTTTTTACTCTATTTTTGAGTTAAAAGATGAAATAAAGTAGGAATATATGTAATATTTTTGGTATGTTTATATGGATAATCCAATTCGCAAAGACCATGACTGAGAAAAGTTCGATAGTTGAGTGAAAGATCGAATTTGTTATTTTGTGTAAATATTTTTATTCTACACTTCCTTTCCAGAATTTTGAAATAAAAATATGATAGGATTGAAGATGATGTTACTTTAAGGATAACGTGTAGATTTATAAATTCTCTAGTTCTTTTTTAATGTATAGGTTTGTGGCCATATATCTGATTTGCCGAGGAAAAAAATGATAGGTGGAGAAAAGTTCCCTTCATGGCTTCATAGTCTCATTTGGTTATTGTAAAAAACCCTTTCGTAATTAGCTCATTGGTCTCATTTTTTTGACAAATGAATTGTTTTACCGAGTCACAGAGGAAGGTGAATGAATATCAAAAACTTCAAACCCAAAGAGCTTTAAACAAAACAAAGAAACAAAGGGGAAACTAGTCCCATTTATTAGCCAACCCAAAAGTCGCAAAACATCCCATACAACGGAAAGAAACACAAAATCCATATCACTAACGCGTTTCTTAACAAATAACTGTCAAGTACCTTATTTAAAAAAAAACAACCCGAACGATGTAGAACAACATGATCACGACCAAAGCTCCAATTCATTCACCCACCTGTTTCTTCATTCACCACCTGTTTTTTGGATGAACAAACAAAAACCAACCACTTCAGAGACTAAGCTTTCAATTTCTTAAAACCAAAACTAGGTTTAAGAAATATCTTGCCTTTGTAACCGATGCTTTTTTCATTTACTTTCGACCAATATTCGGCGTGACCCCAATAGCCCGCGCAGGCTGGTTCAGGCTTGGTGGGGTTCCTTCTTCCTGAGCCAGCGATTGTGATGATTTAATTGATTGCTATTCAGAATCATCGTCGTAAACCTCTCCATCCTCAGGATCAAAGGCACTGAGGTCAAGCTGGTAACGAAGTATCCCTCCAATTCCACCAAACCCCCTGCAAAACTGAGACCCTTCTTGTGATTTGTTTGTTACAAACTCAAGTGCGCAACCAAAACGTCTGTACTCATTAGCCAGCCACTCCAACAATGACATCTTCTCCTCCACATCCAAGTCGTGGTTGTCAACTTTGAAATTCTCCGTGTTACCTTCTTGTTCCTTGTTCAGGTGTTTAATCACAATTTCACCAGTTGCAGTGTTCTTCATCACATATCTGTTGATATCGAGATTTTCCCATACAATCAGTGTCTCCACAGCACCTGAATCCAAAGCGTTCAGTGTGTCATCCACACCAAATACATACTTTCCAGTGTCCTGGCTTATCTCCTCAAAGTACTTCCCAATCAAACGCTTCTCTTGAATGAATTTCACATTCGCTAGGATTTCAGCTGACAACTCGATAGCCTGATTGAAACCGTTTTCTCCTCCATATGATACATCCACCACATTCAGTATCTTGGAGCCAAGCCGGGGATCAAACATATCAGACTGGCTCAGCTCAGTCTTGAAATCTGCTGAACCGGCAAGAATCAGCCCTGCCACATTAGGCTGACTTGTTGCAGGATTGATGAAATACTGTGTGGCTAGCTCAGCAGTTTTCCTCACGTAATTGTGACGCTTCTCCATACGGAGACGGGCAAAACGAAGAGCAGACTGTCCACCTCTTCCGTGTTTCTTTGGAAGATCAACAGAGAACTTGTGAAGCACATCACGGGTGTTACCGCTCAGAGTTCCAAAGAGTGTCCCGTTTCCATCCATTACAATAAAACCAAACTTGTCATCAGACTCCAGCAACTCATTTAGAGCTTCCGTGTGAAACTTGTTGTCACAAAGGTAGAGAGTGTTGTTGATCGGTTTAAAAGGCTCAAAGTCAATAGTAACCTTCTTTTCCTTGCCATCCTCGTTGACAATGGTTCCAGTGTAGAGCACAAGACCATTTGGAGGGACCTTGTTGTACAATTTCAGCCTTTGCTGCGCAGAAGTTATGGCGCCGAGAACAGACTGGCGATTGACTCTGCTCTTAATGTTTGATGCAGTTCCATACTCATCACCCAACATCTTGGCAACACGAGAGATCTGATCACGTGGAGGCATGATGAGTGAAATCATGCTAGTTCCATTTCCCCTAGCAGCTTCAAGAGATTTTATCAGCTTCTTTATCTTCCATATCTCAATGTTCTTGTCCTCATCACGATTGTCTCCCATCTTCACCTCAGAAAAAAACCTGCAACAACACAAAAGCTTCTTAATACTAAATTCACATATCAATCAATTCAACAAACTCAAACTAGAGTAGAGAAATAGAATCATCAATCAACAAGGTCGAACCTAACAAGAAAAGAAAGATCAAGGTAATAAAAGATCGATCGATCCAAAGCAATCTGTAACTTATCTAATCATGGGGAAAAAATCATAATTGAACACATAAAATAGGATTCAAGATTGCAAAGATCCAAATTATACAATACAGACAACCCAAAAAACCTAATTTCAACACAATCAAAACAATTTAGAAAAAACTTCACCTTACAAATACGATATTCCAGAAAAACAATTACGAACACAAATAAAGGATCAGATCACACAAATTTCAGACGAACAATTAAAGCTATACGCCAAAAAGATCTAGAAGAGAAGGAAAAAATAATGAATGATCTAAAAGAACCTGAAACTGACGACGCTCAAGCCTCACGAAATATCTAATTGATTCCTTCAAGAAACCCTATTTAAAAGAATATATAATGTTTTTTTTTTCTTTTTCTTTCCTAGAGACGTAACCTAATGTTCTACTTTAACCTAACTAAACCGACCCAACTCATGGGCCTAAGCCCAATACTATAAAATGTTGTCCAAAACAAATATGAACAAAGGAAATGAAAGAGGGGGAAATTTAGCAATCAGGTTCTTCAGTACCGACGACAATGTGAATGTCACATTTTATAGCTAATCTCGACAAGCAACAGGTTAATACTTTTTTCTTTTGAGTATTTTCTAGTCTCTGTTTCATTGGAATTTAGTTAATTTGATCTCTTGTATGTAATGGTATCTGGGAAAACAAAAAGTATCTGTAAAGCATCGAATTTTATCTTCTAAATTGAAGTAAAGAAAGCTAAAAACTTGGCATTATCGATTTCTTACTGATTTAGGGTTTTCTTTTCCTCTGTATTGACAGCAAAATCATAGGAGAGTATATGGATTGTATCAGTTTGCTACCCGATGATTTCGTCTTGAAGATACTTTCATTGCTTCCTACAAAAGATGTCCTAACCACAAGTGTTGTATCTAAACGTTGGCGAAATCTTTGGAAGTTGGTGCCAAAACTTGAGTTTTTGGATGTCGACAATAATGCTGATCACGGGAGATTTCTGCGGTTTGTGGACAGGTCTTTGCTTTTAAATGCATCTCCAGTCTTGGAGAGTTTGCATTTCAAGTTAAAACGACAATGCAGTGATGTAGATATTGGGTTTTGGATTCGGATTGCAGTGGACCGAGGTGTACGCGATCTCAATTTCAATTATAGTTATATGATTGATGAGCCTAGCAAATTGCCTCAGAGCTTGTATACATGTGGGACACTTGTGGTACTGAAGTTAAAAAACGTATCACTTGTGGGTGTTAAGTTCCCGGTACGTTTTCAGTTGCTTAAAACGTTGGTCTTGGGTAAGGTGATATTCTTAGACAATGAATCTCCTCGGAAGCTTTTATCAAGCTGTCCTGTTCTTGAAGATTTGGTTTTGAAACGACACGAAAATGACAATGTGACAAGTTTCCCTCTTACCGTGCCTTCACTACAAAAATTCACTTATTACGCAGGAGCTGAAACTGAGCTTGTGATGAATACGCCTTCTTTGAAGTACTTTGAGACTATCGATCTTGGTTATGAGTGTGTTATCAAGTATTTACCTGAGATTGTGGAAGCTCGTCTCCAGACTACATGCATCAATCTCGATGATATGCTTAAATCTCTTACATCAGTTAAACGCCTCTTGTTATGTGTACCCACAGAGGTGATATATGCTTGACAAAGTTGTTAAATGTTTTCATTGTGTTTTGAATTTATTTCTAACCGCTATTATACTGCAGTCTCCTTATCCTAGTGGTAGTTTATTCCATCAGCTTACACATTTGGAGTTTTGCACATGTGAAAGAGTGTGGGATCTACTTATGTCTATGCTCCAACATTCTCCGAAACTACGATCTCTCAAGCTTAACGAGGTAAATAAAACATTAAGCTTACTACATGCGTTGTGTCATTTTGTGTTGTTTTTGTTGTTGTCTGAATCTTTATAGTTGTAATAATGTGCACTCAGATCCATGGCAATGTTTTGGAAGGGAGTATCCCTCATTGGGATGAACCAAGCTCTGTTCCTGAAACTTTGATGTTTGTTCTCGAGACTTTTGAGTGGATAAACTACAGTGGATGGGAAGTTGAGAGAGAACTGGCGACTTATATCTTGAAACATTCAAGGCGTCTAAAGATTGCAACCTTTTCACCACAAGCCAACAAACTAATGAAAACAGGACCTTGTACGACGATCACACTAAGAGATAAGTATCGTATGGTCACGGAATTGACGCGTTTGCAGAGGGGTTCACCAGAATGTGAGCTTGTGTTTGCTTGAATTTGAATATAACCTTTTTGTCTACATATATAATTTATAAAAGGTAGAGCAATGCACAAACAAATGCTATCATTAGATAGCTTTATGTAGATTTTAGTTAAATAACTCTTTTTTACATGACAAAGATGAACAACCAAAATATATAGCAGACTTCTTGCTTTCTGCCTTCAGGTTTCACCTTGCTTAGTTGCTTTTAAAGCAAAACCATCTATTTCAATTTCAGATGCCCTTCGTATTCTTGATTCTATATACATTTTTTTTTTTTTTGTGACCATTTTATATACGTATCTGAGAATATAAAACTATCTATTTTTCGAACCGAACCGAATTACCTAAATCCAAAACTGAACCTAGCTATAAATTTATTCAAATCTTGTAGAAATTTTTTAACGAAATTATCTGAACTAGAATCAAACATAAATTATATAAAAATTGATTGGAATTACTCAAATAAATCGAACTAATATATTTAAGAAAATAATAATAACTAAATAAGTAAACTTAAAATAAGAAAATGTTAATAATAAAATTATATTCTTAATCAAAATTATTTAACTAATTTATGTTTTTTATCAAACCATTAAATTAGGTTAATCAAACAACCAAGGTTTCAAAATTACATAAGGCTGATTTCGCTAATACATCAGCATTTACGTTCAAAGAAAGTGGGATATAAAAAAACATAGATAGAAAGAAAAGACAACCACAAAGATCGAATTTCACTCAATACACTAAAAAGTTTAATGTGTGAACTTCTGTTATTGAGAAGAGAGACAAGTACTTGCGAGTCTGAAAGGAAGAGAATCTCTCGACGGTCTAGCCTAAGCCTCCTTTCCTAAAGATTGGATTCCAAGCAGCATCCACATTACAGTAGAAACCTGAATTAATTCCAGGTAGTGGTGAAGGTACATAAGCTCTTCGAAGGGGTATGATTAGAGCATGTTAGACCAGCCCTTGAAAGTCAATATATCTGGACGAGGTCAACACAATGTAAGTTAGGCGAC
>OVBE01006621.1:7361-19596 GCA_900406425.1 Iberis pinnata | reverse complement strand
TTTATTTTTCATTTAATAATATATGCCTTTAGTTTAATTTTATTTGAAATGTATATTGTTATTATAATTATATAATTTGTTTAATTTTCTAATATATTTATATATATTCTCTAGTTTAGTTTAATTTAATTTCATGTTTTAATTTTTATTAAAATAATTGATTTAAATAAGAAAATGTTAAAATATATTTAAAGTTTCCGAAATAGAATTTTAGCTATCTCCAATATAATTATTTTTAAACAATCTTTCTCAAAAAATCATGTCTTGTGGATCGAACCCGTGAACTTGGATATTTTCATAATTTGTGTTGAATTAATTTTCTAATTATATTATTTGCAAACGGAATAAATTCAAAAATTACATGTGGATTTTTTTCAAAAAGAAAAATACCTATAAATTGTAGTGTTTTATTCTTGCTTACATGCTCCAATGTGTCAACTACGGACCTGAGCTATCTCAAAAATCCTTTCATTCAAAGCATTACTTCCTCTTCCTTCCATTTTCGTCATCTCTCTCTCCACCAATCTATATAAAATCAAAACTAACAGAAAATGCAACATTTAGTGTTAATCAAATTTAAAGCATCAGAAATTTATCTCAAAACTCTGAATCATTGTGAAGTAAACAAATTTAAACCACTTTTGATACCTTAAAAAACCTTTTCTTGCACTCTTGTCCATTAACGTAGAATATCATCACTAATGTGTCAACCTATGTAAATAAGCGATAAGAGAATGTTGATACCTTCATATAAATATCGCAGAGCTTTACAAATATTTCATAACTTCATTCTTCATAATTCTGCAATAATATGGAACATGCAAAATAATGACAACATACATATTAAAAAGAAGTGAAATATTTATAACTATATATTTAAAAATTACAAGAATAGATCAAAAAAGAAAAACTAAAATTGTGTTAAGAAACTAAGACAACAATGGAGGATATTTATAGGACGATGGAGTACTGAAGAAGTTTTAATAATTAGTGAGATCTCGAAATTGTTTGGAATATTTCCAAGATTTAATAAGATATTATATTTCCAAATTCATTGATATTATTGTTTGTATAGTTGTTAATGAAGATTTATTGTTAATGGATATCTTCTTATATAGTATATTTAGTTAAAAAATATTCATGGAATATCTCTTTACAACTATAAAACAATAATACCATATTTAAATTGACAATATATTACCAAAACATAAATTGAATTTATTGACTCGAATTAAAATAATTAAGATAAATATATATGTAAATGTATATTATTCTAATATTTATTACAATTATTTATCTAACTTATTGCTTAATTTTAAATGTTATACGGTTGAGTTTATGTAACAAAATTATAATTTATAAAAATATGTAATATATAATGTTCATTTATTTAATTTATTGTGTACTTATTCTTAACATGTATTTTAATAAAAAAAAATCAACAATAAATAATTATTTTGTATATTAAAACATTAGAAAATTGTAACAATAAGTGGGTAATATCACAACAATAATGTACTTGTACGATATTATTTTTCATAAACGTATGCATATTATAGTTATTATTGAATTCATCTACAATTAATAAATTGTATTCAAAAACAATAAATCATAATAAAAAATAAAAAATTGAATTTGCTAAACACGATCAAAACAGTTAAGATATTTATGTAAATATCTATTATTCAAATATTTAAGTGATAATTTAATCTATTTTATTTTTTTGTTAATATAATATTAAATTATAAATGTATTATTTTTTATATTAAATTAGAAAAATCTAAACCATTTTACGGTTGAGATAAGTATGGAAGGTTTTTATAATTTTTTTAATTTATATTTGTGTTCTTAATTTCGAAATGAATATGGAATATTCTAGGAATTAGAACATTCTAGAAAATATAATATCTTGTTAAGATATTATATAAAATGATATTAATTTATTTAGTGAAATTAAAATGTATTTTCGATTATATTATAAAGCTCAATTACGATGCAATATAGTAAAAAATTAACATTAGTTTTTGACTTTTTAAATTATTATATAATGTTTTTATAACCAATATTGAAAAAAACAAAACAATTGCTTCATTAAAAAAAACAGGGAATCGAACCCCACACCAACATCTTAGTTACCCAATATCTCAATCACTAACACCAATTAATTTTATTGTCTATGGGTCATATCGATTATAATATATTTATACTTAAACATAGTTTTCGATCAAAATAAATAAAAACACATTCATAGTGTATCGAACCTCTTATCTCTGGTTTACTCATACACGCGCTAACCACTAATGCCTAGTAGAAATATTGGTTATATTTGAAGTCTTGTAAATATATTAGAAAAATATCCGCGCATATTTTATGAACAAAAAACCGAAAATGCATTCCCCGTGGATCGAAGCTGCGTATCGAGCCGGGTCATACCCGACCCAATATAGATCCGCGCGTTTTGGAATTTTGATCAGACGAAAATGCCCCTCATCCGATTTTTTTGTTTGTTCATCAAAACATTAATTTGTAATGGCATATTTAGTAATATACCACGTCACAATAAGGTTATTTTTAAATATGTCTTCAATTTTAATAGTATAGATTATAGGGCAAAACATAACGTGAAGGGGAGTTCAACTATTTCTTTAATTCAATAAATTGTCGGTATTGTAAGATGGTTCAAATGTGATTTAATCTCAGGATACAATCATGAGATTTATACAGCACATTCAATGATAAGAATCAATGAATTATAATTTACGAATATACTCTTGGTAAAAATTTACGGTAGAGAAGGAGATTGTTGGAGAAATGAATAAGTGTGCTCGATTAAATAACCGTGAACAAGCTGCAGATCTTCATCATTGCTTTATCCTTAACAAGCTGCAAATTTTCATTGCTTAAAATAACCCAATTATCATACAGAACTTGATATTCTGCATTTGCATCAACTTCTTCATCTTCATCAGAATCAGTGTATGACTCAGTTTCAACAGTTACTTCTTCATTTGTTTCTTCATGAGAAGTCAATGCAACAAAGTTCAGCATTAGCTCTTCATCTGAACCATCGTTGTTCTCAGATTCAGTATCACTGAAGCACAGTAAGGATTTCTCCTTTCCTTTTAGTATACTTGGACATTCTGGTCTTGTGTGTCCCATGCCTTTGCATTCAATGCACCGTAGTTCCTTCCTCTTAGCTAGTGGGCACTCATTTTTGAAGTGTCCATATCCTTCACACTCATGACATTGAAGATCCTTTTTCTTATTCGATCTTTCATCACTTTTTGCTCCACGATCTCCACTACTTTGTTGATTTTTGAAGGATCAAGGCTTTCCCTTTTCAATTCTCTTAAGCATCTTGTTAAAGTTTCTAGCCAGCAAGCTCATGTTCTCTTCCATCTTTTGTATTTGATCATCTTCTCGATTTGCGACAAAAGTAATTCCCTTTTGCTTTGTACTTGGTTCTTTTGGATCATCCAATTCCTCTGTTTTAAGCATCCCAACCAGTTTATCAAACTTCATATCATCAGTATTCATGGCCATTTTTAAAACGGCTTTGTGAGCTACAAATCGTTCGAGAAGGCACCTTAACAGCTTTTTCACTAGTTTCTTTTCCTTGTACTTTTTCCGTAGTACTGACGCCTCATTTGCAAGAGTACTGAGCTTTGAGATGAAGCTGCTAACCGATTCATCTGGTCCCATTTTCAGATTCTCAAATTTAGAAGCCAGATGGTCAACCCGAGTACGTTTGACACTAGCGCCACCCTTAAAATGATTGATCAAGGTGTCCCAAGCTTCTTTTGCAGATTCACATCATTGTATGATTTTGAATTGATCCAGATCTACAGTTGTGAAGATATTAGTCAATGCTTTTGAGTTGTACATAGATGCACTCTTTTCAGCTTATGTCCATTGATCACTTGGTTTAGGAATTTCCTTTTGATCTTTATCCAGAACAGTATGTTCTTTCCATCCATTGACTACAGCAGTCCAAGCGTCTTCATGCATTCCTCGAAGGACATGTCTTATCCGAGCCTTCCAGTTCCCAAAATTTCCTTCATCCAACATGACTACCTTTTGAACAGTGATTAATTCTTTCGAAATATCCATGTCTTAGCCAGGATCCCAACCTGATTTGGCTGTCCTGCTTTGATACCAATTGAAATGTCTGTAACACTCAACGTTTGAACATAGATTTATCAAAAACAATTCTTATTAGAAATCTCTTAAACAACTTTTACAAAGCTTGTTTAATCAGACTCATACAATATCCACACACGGATTTGATGCTGGTCAAATCCTAATCTACTCAAAAACCAAAACTAGATCTTCTTTTGTTTATCTCAGAAATCAAGTCTAGGGTTTTCTTGTTCTCTCTATTGAATTGTTCAATGCCTTCGATCTATTCTCCAGGCTTTAAACAACTTCAGTCAGAGCGTTTGTTAGAGAATCTTTTCCAATCTTCTTTAACAATATCTTCTATCATATCTTAACTAATATTCATTACTTTATTAAATATTAGTTAATGCTTCTTTTCTTTGTAACAAAAAATATCTTCAAACTGAAGATTCTCCTTTAGCTCCATGTTTCAAATCAACGTCATCATCCGTCTTTTTCTTTGAATTTACGGACTCAACATATTTCACAGAACGGCAAGCAAAGAGATTAACTGTGAGATTTGAGGCGAGAATCTCATAAAATTTGTTCTCGTTCAAGCTTCTCACACAAGGAAAGAGATATGGTAATCTTGGTTTTCTCAATTAGACATAACTAAAATCAATTTATTTGGTGTTTAAAATGTCATAAAAAATTATTCCAAAAAAGAACATCTTATTGGGCCTTCGGTTCATTCTTCAATGGCCCAATGACTCCCATGTGTGTGAGTTTTTCATCTCTCTCCCATACACCATAATGCATTCAACTATTTGAACTTAGACATGTTATATCTAATATATATACTAGTGTCGAAACTTCTAATGTAGATTTTAAGCACTTGTTGCACTTAATCAATACTAAGTTCATATTTTGTGTTTTTAGATGTTTTATGTTGATAACTTTACATCTCCATGTAACATTCAAATTATATTCAAATTTGGCAACTGAATATTTATAGCATTCATTATAAGGTTTCTCGTGCACTTATAATCCAGTCATTCCGGTGAACGTCTTTGCCGAAAAACTCGCTTGAAAAATCGTAACTGTTAGTACATGTCACAATTTTGGCCCAACAATTCCCACATGAATAGAATGACTTTAAAACAGATGAAAACTAACTATACTCGACTACTGACTAGATTAACTTAAAAGACTACACAAAAAGACTACCGAAAGTATATGCAAAAATTCTCTATGTATGAGTATGTATCATTTTCCAGCTTTGAACCACTCATTGCTGATATCTGTCAAGTTTACTCGATTATGATGTAAACATAATGTCTTGAACCATATGACTTTTTATGTAAATAAGACAACAACTATAACCTAACTTTATTTTCGTAAAACTAAGTTATATATTGTGTTCGTTTTGGTCTTGAACACATCTAATTTTTTTTTTTCATTTCTTAAATTCTTAGATCATTTTTTCCTTATTATCCAAAAAATTAAGGGTCAATACTTTATCAATGAAATATAGTGGATAGTATAAAAAATATTGTACTAGTTTATACACTAAATCTTTATTATTTTGAAAATTGCGTGTGTTAACATATGCACTAATATATTATAATGTTACATTCGCCCATGAATATCAAGAAAGTTGTGTTTGACAGATCAAGAATGTAAAGGATAATGCTCACTAGATCATCAGCTCAAACCTTACTATAAAATNTTCATTTTTTTTTTTTTTTTTTTTTTTTTTTTCAATTTCCCTTCTTTTTCATTTCATAGGTAAAACAGAGTAGTAACTTTATCTTTTTGATTTCTTAGTTGAGGACTTATCAACCAATAATAATTACACATATTTTAGCCAGAGAATGTTTTGGATTAAAAAAATTGGTGGTTCTTCTGACTTCATATTTTAGTCGATTGTCAAACCGTTAGCTTAGAAAAGGACATAACAAAAAGAAACTGGCAATCTTTAATAAAAAAAGAAGAAAAAACTGAGAAGAAAGCGATTAGTTTATTCTTATAATAATATATAGGTTGAACTTCGGATCTGACGACTATAACCAGCAATTAATTTAATTTATTTGCAAGTAGTTTGAATGGAATATTACGACCAGAAGATTTAATAGTCAAAATTTTGAAACACAATATAAGATAATGGTCGGAATTTTTTATTGATAATATTTATAAATAATTATTTTTACGTCTCAAAACTGATAAATTATTAGTTTGAAACACGTTAGCAAATTGATTGGTATATCGACGAGCTTTTTTAGCAGAAAAGTGGAACCATGTTACTATTATGAAAACAATAATGTTTTCTTTTTTTTACGGCAATATATATATAAGTTTTATGTGCTTAAGAGTTTTACATAAATTACATTATGAGTTCTAGCTGAAAATGCCAGATGATCGGCCAAACAATTTTGATTTCTCGGTACAAAAACAAAAGACGTAACTCGAACTAGATAACTAAGACGCATAATATCTCTAAGGATAATTGTGCAATTCCCAGACCAAAGTGGATTATTTGTACTGTTTTGATAATGCACTTGAAGAAGTTTAGTCATTTTCTGAGAGTCACTTAGCACCTTGATGTTGGTAAATCCAAATCTGTTTAAGTGTTGACTTGACAGATTGGCCTTGCATAATAATATTATCCTCTTTGAAAAGAATCCAGCCTATACCAGAGGGTTGGGTGGAGGAAATCCATGATGCATCAGTATAGAGCAAGTAGCTAGAGTAATGAGGATGAAAGCTTCTGGTTTGTGCATCATTTGGTGAGGATAGGTTGTGAGCCATTAAACCGCCTTGAACTGAAGATCCTGATGAAACATGTGCCTCATGATTTTTTATTGCATCTATTAGTGCTTTATTTATTACTTCAGGGATTCTCCGTCTTTTGTTCTTGAAAATCAGATCATTCCTCATCTTCCACAGTCTCCAGAGTAAGTATGATGCCAAATAACCAGAATCTACAATAGTGAACTCATCTGTTAAATTCAATACAAGCAAGAGATTTTGTAACACACATGAAGTGAAACTTCCCAAAGGAAAACTCCTAAAAGGAGCTAAGAGCCATATTTTCATAGAGACTGGACAAGCAAAAAATAAATGATTAACAATTTCCTGTTCTTGGCCACATAATTGACACAAAGCATATCCTCTTAATCCTCGTTTCAGAATATCCTCTCCCACTACAAGTCCTCTATGCATTAATCTCCATAAGAAATGTTGTATCTTTGGTTGAATGGGCAAGTTCCAGATATATTTAGCTGCCTGATGAACTAAGGGAGGCAATATAATGTGGCTATCTCTGTCCTTTAAAAGATGATATCCTGACTTTACAGAATAAATCCCAGTTGAAGTATGTTGCTAGATTGGTGTATCATTGAAGCCAAACAAAGATGGCTGAATGGAAAAGGGCTAGCTCTGCATCAGAAGTAGACAGATAAGTTTGAACCCTTTCTGAACACCGGTATGGTCCCTCTGCAGATAGCAACATATCCACTGTTGCACTCTCATCATGATTGGGATGCAATCTTAATGCAGGTTTATATGTATCAACTAACAACCAATTATCCTTATAAACCTGAATTGTCTTCCCATTTCCCACTTGCCAGCATATTCCTTGTCTAAGGAGATCCAAAGCAGCATAAATGTTGCGCCAAGCATGACTAGGACGTGATCCAAGAGGAGCATGAAGAAGGCTTGATTTACCAAAATACTTAGCTTTATAGACAGAAGCTAATAATGAATCATAGGATTTGTCAATATTCTCAACCCCTGCTTTGTAACTAAAGCCAAGTTGAAAATCTTTAAATCTCTGAATTCCAAACCCCCTTTAAACTTTGCTAAAGTTGTTTTAGTCCATGAGATCCAAGTGATCTTCTTTGATTCTAGTGATGAATTCCATAAGTAGTTTATAATCAAACTAGTTATCTTCCTAAGTAAAGACCGGGGGAGAAGGAAACATGACATAGTATATGATGGGAGAGCTGTTAGCACATACTTTATCAATGTTTCCTTCCCTGCCCCTGACAGGAGTTTAGATGACCAATTCTAAATTTTTCCTTTAATTCTCTGTAAAAGATGGTGAAATGTATCAGCCTTATTTCTGCCAATCATCTCAGGTAAACCTAAATAACGGCCAATTCCCCTACTCTGTTAATACCAGTCAACAGTTGAAGTCTCTGACATTGTTCCTGGGGGCAAAACTTACTGAAAAATAAGGAGGACTTAACAAAATTCACTTCTTGAGCCGAGAACTTAGCATAAAGTTGCAAGCAGTGAAGTAGATTTTGGCATTCAAATGTATTTGCTCGATAAAAGAGGAGTGAATCATCAGCAAATAACAAGTGGGATATTGTTGGACCAGTTCTACTTGCTTTAAAACCATGGATAAATTGTTTATTGACTAACCCCTGAATTAAGAATAAAAGACACTATGTTATGATAAGATAAAGATAGTGTGAAAGAGGGTCACCTTCCCGTATGCCTCTTTGTGGGGATATACATCCAACAGGTGAACCATTAATCAGAACTGAAAGAGTTGAAGAAGTGACACAATGCATGACCCAAGTACACCAGTTTTCTGCAAATCCTAACTTCTTTAACATGAAATCAAGGAAAGACCAATTTACTTTATCAAAAGCTTTTGCTATATCCAGTTTCAAAGCCATGTAGGGATGACGTCTGGGTCTAGTATTCAAAGAATAAAGTAATTCATGAGCCACAAGGACATTATCAGTAATCATTCTTTGAGGCAGAAAGGCTGATTGATTTGGGGAAATTAATTGATGGAGGATAGGTTTAATTCTGTTAGCAAGAATTTTGGAAACTATTTTATAGGATACATTGGTTAAACTAATTGGCCTATAATCACAAGGACGTTTTGGATGATCATTTTTAGGTATTAAACAGAGGTGTGTATGATTTATACCAGGCCCCAAAGAAGCAGCGGTGAAGAAATGCTAGACATATGCTTTTACATCAGCTGAGAGTGTTGACCAATGTTGTTTGTAGAAAGCAGAGGTTAGTCCATATGGCCCTGGTGCTTTATCATCATTCATTTGGTGAAGGGCATTCTAAATCTCTAAATCTTTAACTGGCTTTGTTAACTCAGCATTCATTGCATATGTTACCCGTGGCTGCAATTGATCAAACATAGAATAATCCAGAACAGATGGTGAAGATGTTTGATGAAAAAGATTGGTAAAGTGTTGAACAAAAGTATTTTTAACATGTTGGATATCAGTATAGAGGTTTCCATCATCATCTTCTATGGAAAGAATTTGGTTGATATATCTTCTTAGCTTCATCTTTGAGTGGAAGTACTTAGAGTTCTTGTCTCCACTCTTTAACCACAACACTTGACTCTTATTTCTGTAGAAATCCTTCTCCTGCTTATAAGCAACTTCCAATTTTGATTTAAGAGACTGAATATAAGCATAGTATCTCTGTGTACTTTCATAAGCCACATGAAGTTGATATCTTAGTGATTGAGTTTGTTTTGTTGAGTTAGGTTGTTGTTCTTTTTTTCCAAAGAGATATACCATGACGACAGTTTGCCAATGCCCTTGAGAAGATTTCAGGTGGGAGTCTAGAGTAGTTTGATTCCCAAATATTTGATACAGCTGGAGAGAAGGAAGAGTTGGAAAACCATCTTGAGTCATACTTAAACAGAGATGAACCATGCCATCTAGCTAATTTCATATCCAAGAACAATGGTCTGTGATCTGACCCCCCCCCCAATGCAACATTTGAACATAAGCCCTGGGGTAATATTCTAACCATTCCTCATTTACCAGCATTCTATCTATTCTAGATCGGATAATTTGGCCATATATGTTACCTGACATGTAAATCTCCCACCATAAGTATGAAGGTCTGTAAGGCCCATAGCTGAGATGAAACGCTGGAAATGAGAAAAAGAGGTGAGTGATCTACTTCTTCCACATTTTTTTCCATGTCTGTATCTGATTTCATTAAAGTCTCCAAGATAAAGAGTTGATGTTCTACTAGAACTGGATTCCCCAACATTAAGAGATAAAGACTGCCATAAATGAACACGCTAAGAGTGATCAAGAGGACCATACACTACAAAAAACAGAGGATATTGTGACATATTATTTCATCACAATAATATATTTTTCGTCACAATAAACAAATTGTTACGAATTTGTGATTATTTTAGAACAGTCACAATACGTTCGTCACAAATTTTTTTCGTAACAAAAACGTCACACGATTTGTAACGAAAATTCGTGTAATTATTTTGTCTTAAATTGTTACAGTTGATCAAAGTAACCAATTCGTAGCACATAGAGACTAAAATCATCATCTAATAACCGTCATTTCTCATGACTATAATAATGTTTCAGTTATGTCACTTGTAGCGACGAAAATATATCATCAAATAAATCATTACTAATGACTAAAAAATTAAGGATTGCTCGTCACAACTACTAACGAACATGATTATCTTGAATCGTGTATTTATGACAAAGATTATATATTTTCAAATAAAGTAAATTGCAACGATTACACCACTAAACACTTATTGTTGTTCAATAACAAAGAGTATAAAAACCCATCAGTATCATTTCAACCAAATAAACAACAAACAAATTAACACAATAAAAAACTTTATTATGCCTTCTGAGTTATGAATTCTCTCAATGAACACAGTTCTTCAACCTCTCCGAGTGTTTCTATTGTACGAAGTGTTGAATTTGTCGACCATCTCATTCATAGTGCTGGAGATAGAATAAAAAGAAAAAACGACAGATGGAAGAAAGATACTAGTCCGATGAAAATCATATCATTCACATGTCCTAAAGAATCACTACTTTAACTCAGGATGATAATAGAGCATAACGGCCTAGCAAGAATGCATATTTTAAAAACCACTTTCTTATAAATGTGCTTTCCAGTACCTTATATAGTATGTTTCATAAGGTATAAAACTGGTACAATTCATAATCATTTATAGGTAGGTTATTAGTAATTTATCATTGTACTCTTGTGAAATGAAAATGACAGCATTAAGTTGAGAGATAATAAGCTACACTGAAAATAATAAAATGCAAACCTAACTATCGTACCATCAAGCTAGATACTAGTATCAGAAGTGAGTTTTCACAGGGAATATCACCTAGACATAAGATCCCGCAAGTCATTATCTTTGGCAGATAACGCACTAGCCTACACAACCTATACTATGTTCTATCTAAGATTCATGAACTGTTGAGACCATAAACATTGAACAGAATGTGAACTTGGCATAAGATAGAAGATACCTTTTTGCATTGCTGATGATACTGGTAGAGCACTCTAATTATGCTATTACGCATCTTGATGGCACTTTGTATGCCAGTGAGATGAGCAGCCACTGCATATCAACCAGTCATTAATCAACATGCATTTCCACTACAAGTTAGGCTTATTAATAAGTATTAAGGACATAAGGCTCACACTGGGTTGCTGTTGAACCTCCATCAGATGGTTTGAGATGTGCAACATGATTGGCCGATATCCGTTCATCTCCAACTGTCTGTTTGTGATGATATCTCAAGATTTCTAGTCAGGGAATTAGTTGCAGGATTCCATCAATGACATGCAATTATTCAAGTAAAGAAAATCAATAGAAATGTTAGGATCTTAACAACTATCTGACCAAATACAAATCAAAATCTGGAATCGATAAAGTTTAATAAGGCTTGATAAAATGTCTAGAAACTTTGAAATACATATACCAAAACAAACATGCTAACATATTATAAACCTTCACTATGTAGTGTATACACTAACATATCATAAACCTTCATTGTGTAGTGTGTACACACAGAACCATGTGCAATTGTATGATCACATCAGTTTTTTCCAAACAATGAATGAGAGTAATTAAGAACATACCAGTTTCATAAAGAACACCATGGACTAACGTCTTTGTGGATATGCATATCAGATTCCTCAGTGTCGCCACCACTACAATACTATCCCAAGATGTAAAAGTCAGGGAATATATTCTTGTGTGATAAACAAACAAAAAAACCATAAGAGTTTAACAAACACCCACAAATTTTCAAAAGACCACAGAGGAAATCAAGCATGATCCAAACTACAACCA
>OVBE01006620.1:15000-19597 GCA_900406425.1 Iberis pinnata | reverse complement strand
ATATATATATATATATAGTTTATCTTCATAAATATATAAGAAATTATTTTTTCAAGAACTTATTTTATTTATGAGATGAATGATCTAACCGACCATTAATCGTTCGACCAAATTATTAGGTTATAACTAAATTTCTGAAGTTGTAATCATTTTAAAGAAGTTATTTTATTTATTATGTTATATCAAATTATTATGTTATGACTAATAGTTTATGATAAAAATATTATGTTATGACTAAACTGATACAAAAAAGTTTTACAAAAGAATGAGTCTTGACCAAAACCAACAAACATTTAAAAAAGCGTTTAATTTATTAGTTAAATGATGTTTATGGAAAATATTTTTTAAAATAATGAAACAAATTAATTATATAATATAATTGTGATTTTATGTCTTTTTAAAAAATTTTAATTTAAAAATCATTACAAACCTAAATCAACTAAACTGGAATCAAAATTATATTTTATTTGAAATATTAAAGATAATAAAAATAAACATATTCAAATTTATACTTTAGATAAATTTATTTCATTATTTTTACAATATATTTTCCATAGACATCACTTAACTAACATATTATTTACATAAATTAAATATTTTAATAAAATAAAAATGTCAAACAAATACTGAACTTTTAAAAATTGTTGAAAAAATAACAGACTTTCGTTGACCAAGCCAATAAAGTACTGCCGTTAAGTTGACTAAAAGTCAACCGTTAGTCAACTTAACGGCGGTTTTTAATTAGCCTGGTCAACGAAAGTTTGTTATTTAAATTGAAATCATAAAAAAAGTTTGATATTTTTATAGGAAAGAGAAAAGTTCATGATTTTTTTCAACACTTTTCGAAAGTTCCATATTAAAATAACATTTTTCCCAAACTTTTTCATAAAATTATAATCTTTAGTTTAGTTTGTGTGTGTTTGTGCATGCATGCTCTCTCTCTATCTTACCCATAATTTTAAAATTTCATAAACCAAAAAAAAAATTAAGAAAAAAAAACACAAAAAATCAGAAAAAAAAAACCTCGTTGCCTTCTCCTTCACCGTTACAGTCCTTTTTTTTGTTCTTCAGTTCATCGCCGTCAAAAATCTTCTCTTGAATCTTCTTAATTCTTCTGATTTCTAAAACGCGACTTGATTTTGACTACGTCGATGCATGTTTCATGACTAGTTTCTTCTTCAATTCAACGTCGATTTCACTTCCAATTCTAGTTTCTAATTGGTTTTAGGGTTTAAAGAGTTTCAATTTGGGGATTTTGAAATTTGGATTTGGTTAAAAAAGCTTCTGAAAGTCAAAATGGGGTCAAAGATATGCATGAATCCATCTTGTGGTTGGACTTGTTCAATCGAATGGAAAAAAGGTTGGCCTCTTCGATCTGGACTCTTCGCTGATCTTTGTCATCGTTGCGGGTATCTCTCAAATCTCTTTAAAAACTTGAAAGTTTCAATCTTTTTTTTTTGTTACCTCTTCTTATCTTGTAGATTCTCACTAGTTTTTGATCTATAAGTGTGATTTTGATACATAAAGGGAAAAAAATTTGACCTTTTGATGATTCTTTTGTGTCTTAATAGATGTGCTTATGAGAGATCTATATTTTGTGAAACATTCCATATGGATCAAACAGGTTGGAGGGAATGTTATTTATGTAGTAAGGTGAGTTTAATTTTTGAGACTTCTTTTTTGTTTACTTAAATTATTGCTAATCTATATTTAGCTGTAATGTTACAGAGACTTCATTGTGGATGTATTGCTTCTAAGCATTTGGTTGAGCTTATGGACTATGGTGGTGTTGGTTGTACTACTTGTGTTAATTGCAATCAACTCAATTCAGGTGTTTTTGGAAGAATACTATCAGAGAGGCAACATAGGAATGGTAATAGTGGAATCAATATTGAGAAAAGGGAAGAGATTATGCCTCATTGTGGGTATAGGCTAGATGAATCTTCTTCACCTTCACAGCCATCTTTGAATATGGCATTGGCAATAATACCTTATAGCTCAACAGAGGAAGTTGTTGAAGGAAAGAAACAAGAGATTGTTGCTTCTCAATCACAAATGATGCATAGCTCTGCATCTAATATACTGCAAAAACCTTCAACAACATCTGTTATAACTCTTCCTAGGAGTAGCAAATCTGCACAACCACGGATTGGGAGACCTCCTGTTGAAGGTAGAGGGAAAGGTCATTTACTTCCTCGGTATTGGCCTAAGTATACTGATAAAGAGCTTCAACAGATCTCTGGAAAGTATCCTTTATTTTGCTTTTTCTTTTCTCTTGTGATTTTGCCAATACTGTGACTCTCTCATGTTTATCTTTAACAATTGTTTAGTTTAAATGTGAACATTGTACCTTTATTTGAGAAAACTCTTAGTGCAAGTGATGCTGGTCGCATTGGTCGTCTAGTTCTTCCAAAAGCCTGTGCAGAGGTAATTTCCCTGGTTCTCTCTATGGTTCTTTTGTTCATATGTTCTTGAATTTAACTGAATTTCGGCACGATACATAGGCATATTTTCCTCCAATCAGTCAATCGGAAGGCATTCCTTTGAAAATCCAAGATATTAAGGGTAAAGAGTGGACGTTCCAGTTCAGATTTTGGCCTAATAACAATAGCAGAATGTATGTTTTAGAAGGTGTTACTCCTTGCATACAGTCTATGATGCTACAGGCTGGTGATACAGGTAATGTTCGGTTACCTTTCTGTATGTTCCTCATGGTTTAGCAGTAGGAATGGGCGTTCGGGTATTTGCTTCGGTTTGGTTCTACATCGGTTCAGTTCGGTTTGGATCTAAAATATTGGAACCATTTGAGAACCAAAATAGTAGTGGTTCCGGTACGGTTCTGATATTTTACCCGCAAATACCCAAAAAAACCAAAAATAACCAAAATAACCGAAAGTACGCAAAATATCTGATACAAAAATACCCAAAAAAACCAAAAGTATCCAAAAGAACCGAAAATACCCAAAATAACAAAAAAAATAACTGCGGATTTATAAATATTGGTAAGAGAGACATATATCCATGGTTTTTGGTATAAACACTTACCTTATATATTCGGTTCCCTCTGCTTGGTTCGGTTCCGAACTAGTATCATGGTTCTTGATAAGAATAGCCATTCCGGTAACCATACCCGAACCAAACCTGATTTTTCGGTTCGGTTCAGTTTTTCGGTTCCGAACAAATAGTTTCTGAATATATTGTTGGTTTTTCTGCATTGTCTCATGATGTGGTTTGTACAGTAACTTTCAGCCGAGTTGATCCTGGTGGCAAACTAATCATGGGATCCAGGAAGGCTTCTAACACCAGAGATGTCACAGGGTATCTCACCAACGGTACTACAACCAAAGACACATCATCATCTGGTGTTACAGAGACCCCAACGTTCATAAATAATTCATCAAAAGAATTGAAATATCTTCCTGCGCCTTTGAGCTCAAAGAAGAGTGAGATTAACGGAGGCAAGCTTTGTGATGATCTGCCACAAATTACAGACAAGAAAAGAACTCGAACCATTGGGAAGAAAAACAAAAGATTTCTTTTAGATAACGAAGATTCTATGGAGTTTAGACTCACATGGAAAGAAGCTTTGGAGTTGCTTCGTCCTTCTCCTACTGCAAAACGTACCGTTGTTGTCATTGACGGTATTGAATTTGAAGAATTCGATGTAAGTAAACATATATCTTTGTTGAATTTTAAAGACTCATTGCACTCAGCTTAAGTCTTAGTTCTTTATGTTTATCCACAGGAACCTCCTGTCTTTGGAAAGAGGACAATAGTCACTTCAAGACCTTCAAGGTAACATTTGTTTCTTGCTTTCACCTCTCAAGTCATTGAAATGAACAAACTAACGAATAAACTTTTGTGATCCAGTGAAGAAGATCGATGGGCATCTTGTGATGATTGCTCTAAATGGAGAAGGTTACCTATAGATGCTCTTCTCGACTTCAAGTGGACATGTGTAGACAATGTTTGGGACGAGAGCAGGTAAAAAAACTAAGAATTGCCAAAAGGTTTTTGGTTTATTTTTCCTTGAGGTCTTGTTGCTGTAGTTTAATATATACCATTGATAGGTGTTCGTGTTCTGCGCCAGAGGAGAATCTTAAGGAACTTGAGGATGCTCTTAAAGTCAGAAGAGGTATGAAATCTATCATATCTATTAGAGAATCTCAAGTCTCAAGACAATTTAACTGTATTGTGTATTTGTTTAGAGTACAAGAAGAGAAGAATTGGGGAAAGCCAGATAGTGAAAGGTGTGCAAGAACAGTCTGGTCTAGATGCATTAGCAAGTGCAGCAGTCTTTGGAGATACATTAGATGAGCCAGAGGTTGCAACCACAACAAGACATCCAAGGCATCGAGTTGGATGCACTTGTATTGTTTGCATTCAGCCACCAAGTGGGAAAGGTAGGCACAAGCCTAACTGTGGATGCAATGTGTGTAGTACAGTGAAGAGAAGGTTTAAAACATTGATGATGAGGAGGAAGAAGAAGCAGTTAGAGCGTGAGGAACCAATAACAGAAGATGAGGAGAAGAGGAAGAAAGGAAAACAAGAAGAGTCTGATAAGAGTAATAAGACAGAGGAGGAAGTGAATACAGAG
>OVBE01006620.1:0-10000 GCA_900406425.1 Iberis pinnata | reverse complement strand
AAAGAGCTTGCCACCACGAACCTGCATTGATACACCCATCCATAAGGTTAAACAACGATTTCGATTAAGATAGCAGAAAAAAGAGTTTGGTTCCATTTTTTGAGAAACTTTGTTGTCCAGGTAAAGCCTCTACAGAAGTAATACCGACCGATTGTGAATAAAGACTTCAATGTGTGAATGAATAGGATCAATCAACACAAGTGGATTTGGATATAAGGGCTTACTTCAACCCAGTCACCTTCATTTGCCACTATCCTTTTTATGAATACATCATTAGAAGTATAACCATGTTCCTGTAAATTCAAAACAACACAACACATCAACACAAAAGAAGATACTACACACTTACACAGATGTTACAACATTCTTTTAAACTGTGACTTACCAGCAAGATAGGAGGAGCCTTGAAGATTACTATATCCGAAACCTCTGGCTTCCTGAAGAAGTATGAAACCTAACCAACACCAAAGGCACACAGATTTCACCGAAGTCAGTTTATTTATACGAAAACACACAGAGAGACTCAATCAACAACCCACAACAAATTACACTCAACAAATTTGCCTATAGACCAACTTTCATCTCTGTAGAACAATTTATACACTTTCAATAATCATAAGAGTAGCACACAACTATGATTTCAATCTCTATCCATATTCTATGATTTCAATCATAAGGATCATCGATATCAAACAACAGACTCAAATTGGTACCTTCTAGGCTACGAAACTCAAGAGTCTCAATTAACAAACCAAACCATAAAACTAAAAGCTCAAGTTCCACTCAAGCAATTGCCTAAAGAATCTTTGTACCATATCAAAGTAAGTACCACAATTCAAACTATGATTACAATCATGGATGATCATCAAGATCAAAGAGCAGATTCGAATTTAGTACCTTCTCAGCCATAACACGATCACCAACATCCAAAGTAGGGTACATAGAAGTAGAAGGTATTGACTTTGGCTCAGCAAGAGCTGATCGGAAAAGAAGAGAGACAGTAACCGCCGTGAAAGCAGCCTTAGCATCTTCTGAACAAATATTCAAAAGCTTATTAACCCAACCACTTCCTCCACTTGATTCTTTATCATTCTCATTATCATCAAATGCAGATCCTCCTCTATCAACATCAATTTCAGATGAACCTTTAAGAAACGGAATGATAGAAGAAGCTTTAAACGGTGAAACCCCAAGAACGTTCATTGACGATTCAGGAGCCGACGTTGACTTCAAAATTGAGATCAAACCCATCACAATCGGACTTTGACTCCCTTCTCCGATGAGTTCCCTCGCTATGCTGCTATAGATCGAGGTTGATCGTCGATTACGAGGGCTAGAACCGGTGGTCCAAGGGTTAGATCCAGGAGGTTTATCAATATCAGGCTTATGACTAAAGAATCTAGGACGAACCCATAAATCANCCCCCGCCGGTGCCAACACGGACACCGGCGGAGGAAGAAAGATTCCGAGCAACATAGGAAGAATAAGTGAAAGTAATTCTAATCGCCATTAGTAGAAATTTGAAGAAGAACTTTAAGAGATAAGGGTAAATTGAAGTGTCGTAAAGCAAGAAAGTTTCTGCTAAAGAAAACCCTAGAAGAAGAAGTAACCCATTTCTGATTAATCGATCAGTAAATTGAAAACAGAATCGACGAATTGAAAGGTTTAACTATCGCCGACGGTTGAATTGGAAGCTATTAACGCCGGCGAGATCGAATTCACCTGAGAAAGACAGATCTGAGAATCCCTAAAGGGCAGATCTGGAGCTTGAGGTTGTTGCAAAGGAGGAAACTTCTTTGTGGATGAGAGAAGAGAGAAAGAAAATGGTGACTTTTTTGTTTATCTGGCGACTGATATCTCAAAGAACTCATTTTTAAAAAAATGTTATTTTATTATTTTAAGTTGAAAAGTCAAACTGATTAAAAAAGAGAACAGATTAGTCAAAGTTGGGTTCTGGGCTTTATGGGCCACACGATTAGACTGATTAAAGTCTGTTTCTTACGTCAATGATGACGAATTTATAAAAGAGTTAATTAAAAAGGCTTTACGTCACTAACAAACACATCACCCATTTTCACAGTACTATAAGAATTTTCCCGACTTTATAAAAAGTTTTATAAATTTTGTAAAAATTGCAATTATATATATGGTTGTACTAGTATTTAAGCCATTTATGTATTATTAAACAGTAGATAGTTAAGAGAAATGTTATAAAAATATCACAAAAAAAAGTTTATGTTTACAAATATATCACAAATATAAAAGGTTGAATTTTAAAAGTTTATAATTTAAAATTTAGTTTTGAAAGGATTAAGAGTTAGTTTTGAATGTTTATGGTTTGAATTTAAAATTTGATGATTATTATAGATTTGGTTCTCGTAGAAATATGTTATTTAATATATTTATGTCAAAAAACTTTGTTTAGTGTAAAACGGTAACTTGAATAATAAGATTGGAGGCTATGCCTTTTATACAAGAGTGTTTTGCTTAACCTACAATCTAAAGATACAACGAATGAGTTTTGTAGCCCAATACCCCCCCTCCCCCTCCTCAAGGTGGAGTGTGAAGATTGCAAACACCCAACTTGTCAAGAAACCTTTCAAATTCATTTCTTTCTAATGCCTTCGTCATGATATCAGCCAATTGTGTCT
The DNA here is from genome assembly GCA_900406425.1 of Iberis pinnata. Lineage (NCBI taxonomy): Eukaryota > Viridiplantae > Streptophyta > Magnoliopsida > Brassicales > Brassicaceae > Iberis > Iberis pinnata. The sequence continues at coordinate 7,349 of OVBE01006620.1, read as the reverse complement.
TAGTCGAAACATGTTGAGTCTTGATCGTTCCACAAATTATCTCATCCCTAATAAAATGACAATCATTACCGACATGTTTTGTCCGAGCGTGATAAACTGGATTGGCTGCCAAATTGATCGCGGAGAGACTATCGGAATGTATGATTGTTGGCGTGGGAGTGTTGATCCCGAGAGAAGGGAGCAGTTGCTGCAGCCATAGAATCTCGCTAACGGTATCGGCCATGGCACGGTATTCGGCTTCCGCGGATGATCGAGAAACAACATCATGCTTCTTAGTCTTCCATGAGATAGGTGACCCACCAAGCTGAACGAACCATCCCGTGAGAGAGCGTCGGTTGAGTGGGCATGCTGCCCAATCAGAATCACACCAAGCAGATAGTGTTAAATCGGTATTAGCCTTTAAAAGGATACCTTGGCCGGGACTGTTCTTGAGATAGAGAACCACGCGTAAAGCTGCGTTCCAATGGACGAGCTTAGGCGCACTCATAAATTGCGATAGAATATGAATTGCGTAAGAAAGTTCGGGTCTAGTAACACCAAGGTAGATAAGCCTACCAACAAGTCGTCTATAACGTCTTGGATCTTCGAGTAAATCACTTTCGGCAGTAGCTAATTTGTGATTTTGTTCCAACGGGAAGGAGACCGGCTTGACGCCCATAAAACCTGTTTCAGAGATTATATCAAGTGCATATTTGCGTTGGCACAAGTACATCCCCGTAGGAATTCTAGCTACCTCAAGACCCAAGAAATAGCGTAAAATTCCAAGGTCTTTCATGTGAAAACATGAGGCTAAGTACTCCTTGAAATCACGAATTACAATAGGTGTATTTCCTGTGATTATCAAGTCGTCAACATACACTAGTACATGAAGTCTTGTATGATGTTGAGTGTAGGTGAAGAGTGAGTGATCATGGCTGTTTTGCTTGAAGCCGTAGGAAGTAAGAGCAGTCCCAAGCTTTGCAAACCAGCAACGTGGGGCTTGTTTTAAGCCATACAATGATTTCCGTAAGCGACAAACTTGCATCTTGTCGGAGGTACGAAAACCCGGTGGAAAACGCATAAAGACTTCTTCGTCTAAATCACCGTGAAGAAACCCGTTGTGTACGTCCATTTGATGGACTTCCCAATTGCAATGAACAACTTGCTGTAGGAAAACCCGAACAATTACCATTTTCGCGACCGGCGCAAAAGTCTCGTCATAGTTAAGTCCCTCAGTTTGATGATTGCCCAAGACCACTAGACGAGCTCTGTGTCGCTGGATTGACCCATCAGAATTAAACTTCAAGCGAAACACCCATTTAGAACCAATCGCTTTCTTACCCGTAGGTAATGCTTCAACAGTCCAAGTGTTGTTATCCTCAAGAGCGGTGATTTCATCTTGAATTGCTCTTCTCCAATGTTCATCTGTAACTGCTTGCTCATAAGTCTTTGGCTCATTATTAGACAATATAGACATTAGATAATGTTGATAATTTGCCGAGAACTTTGATGAAGAGACAAAATTATCAAGAGAATATAACGTTGTTGTAGGTTGGGGATTATGAAGTAAAGAGGTTACATAATCCGCAAGTTTGGTTGGAGGTTTACGTATGCGTTGTCCACGACCCAAATTGTCTATGACAGGAGCTTGTAGAGATGAGTCTTGCAATGAAGGAGAGAGTGCAGCCGGAGAATCAACATAATCTGTGGGTACAGAGTCAGATGTTGGAGATGTAACAGATTTTGATGCAAGTTCAGCTACAGAGATTGGAGCAGATTCTGTTTCGGAGTTTGAAACAGTTGCTGGCGCAGAATTCATTTGAGCAGTAGGCATCATCGGAACTAGGACTGGAGTTATGTCGTCGTCATAGTATCCAATAGGCGAGGCTGGTGATATTTGAGGAGCAGAGACAGAGATTTCTGTTGAAAAAGGAAACGACTAAGAGATTTGGACTCCTCGTCTTGAGTTAGAACGTTGTAAGCTTCATCCAAAGTCGGTAGAGGTGTGCGAGAAAGCAAAGAGAATTTTACAAATCCGTAAATTGAATCATCAAGTCCCATAAGAAATTGATGAAGCTTGTCTTCTTAGCGTTCTTTAGCGATTTCTTCGGGAGTTTTAGCCCTTTGATAATCTGAAAGACTCATCCAAAGCTTAGTTAATTTACCGTAATAAGCTTCAATTGCTAATCCGTGCTGCCGACAATTAGCAAGTTACGTCTTCAACCTTTGGACTCTCTGTCCATTTTTCATAGCAAATCTCTTCTGAAGTTGTGTCCAGAGACTAGGAGCATCATCGCAATGTGCAATTGATGAGCAGAGGTTTTCATCTATGGTGAGTTTGATCCAAGACACAACAAGAGCGTTATTGGCACACCAATCTTCATAATCATCAGAATCTTCCGAGGGCTGCGGAATCGAACCATCGGCGAAACCGAATTTCTTCCTCGCCTTTAATGCCAAACGCAGACTAGAAGACCACTCATCGTAGTTAGAACCGCGAAGCAAAGGACGAGAAATTACAGTACCGGGATTTTCTCCGGCATTCAAATCGTAAGGAGAAATAGTCCGTCTTGTTTCAACACGAGCAGTGCGAGTAGTGTTGTCTGCCATTGCTTCGTTTGTTGAAAGAAAATAATTGCCAATATCTTTTTAAGCCGTAACCTAGTATAAGGTGGAAGGCTCTGATACCATGTCAAGAAACCTTGTTTAGTGTAAAACGGTAACTTGAATAATAAGATTGGAGACTATGCCTTTTATACAAGAGTGTTTTGCTTAACCTACAATCTAAAGATACAACGGATGGGCTTTGTAACCCAATAATTTAAAACAATTGACATTGTGTGATATTTTGAAACCAAAACTCACAAAAATAGTATATTCAAAAATTCCAGTATTAATTAATATGTTGCTAAAATTTATTACGGATCACTAAACCAACAAGAAGAGTGATTGTAAAAATGTAATCCCTCCGTTTCAATTTATTGTTGGTTTAGAAAAAAAATGTTGCAAATGAAATGATGTTTTCATTTTTAAATGTAAAATTTATTATATTTTTATATTTTGTAAACAATTTTATTAAAATAATTAATTATTTGATTTGTTTTGGAATACGATTTTAGCTCAAAAAATTTAAAATTAAATAACTTTTTTAATTTTTCTGTAAAAACTATAAATTACAAATTTATTAAAACAGATTGAGTAATTAAATAAAGTCATACTTATTTGGTTGTCCAAGTTATGTCAATTCTAGCTAGTGAATTGTTTCAAAAAATATTGTAAGAAAAAAATATTACCAAAAAGTATGAAGAGCAAACGAAGACAACATTATATTAGTGCACACACACAAGATATTAAGATAACAATGAGAAGAAAGAAGATTCTTACAACTGATTGATTATCTTTTAACCTCTCCATTCTCAGAATACAGACCAAAACACTCACTGATGGCTAATGTCTAAGCATCTTCTGTGTGAAACAGCTTCTCCACTTCCGCTACTGTCTTCTTTGCATCTTCAATCTCGGGACCTTCCTTCTCATCCATCTCTTCCAAATCCGCCTGCAAATTCAGATGCTTTCAAGCGGGTGATTAATCTAATCACTATAGATACATAAACTTCTAGGTTGAGAATAGAATGCTCCTAAACTTGACATCAAACGATGGAGAGTGTGGCATTACCAAAGTGGATTTCAGATCAGCTAAAGCAGCCTCAAGACGTTTGTGACAATCCGGAATCATCATCCTTGACTCACCCAATACATTTTCCTGCATCACCCACATAACAATGAGCTCAGAGTTTTATCATAACCTATAAATCTAAAATTCCTACAACATATAGCTAACTTGAGTACAAATGGCTAATGAGCAATGAGTCAATGACAAGAAACTCAAATGCAGCCACAAGGAAAGCTAAGAAAGAAAATACGAATACATCATCTCATATCACAACAAAATGAGCATTTCTAGAGAAACTATCTAACTAACATCACAAAGAGAGCTAACATGAATACAAATGGCTAACATAAATTACCCGGAATCTGAAATTCTTTCAACATATAGCTAACATTAATACAAATGGCTAATGAGCAATGATAAGACATTCAATTGCAGCAACGAGGAAAGCTAAGGAAAACAGTACAAACACATTATATCATTACAACAACATAAGCATTTCTAGAGAAACTATTTGACTAACATCACAAAGAAAGCTATGAATCTTTTAACACCCAGAGAGATCATCATCTTAAAATTGATACAAATGGCTAATGAGCAATGAACATTCAATTGCAGCAACGAGGAAAGCTAAGGAAAACAATACAAACACATTATATCTTTACAACAAAATAAGCATTTCTAGAGAAACTATGTGACTAAAATCACACAGAAAGCTATGAATCTTTTAACACCCAGAGAGATCATCATCTTAAACTTGATACAAATGGCTAATGAGCAACCCACAAGGAAAGCTAAAAACAACATGAAAAAATTAAGCATTTCTAGAGAAACCAGCTGAATAACATCACAGAGAGAGCTCTGAACCTTTGAACACCTAGAGAGATCATCATCTTAAACTTGATACAAATGGATAATGAGCAATGACAAGAAATTCAAATGCAACCACAAGGAAAGTTATAATCAACATAAAAAAAATTGAGCATTTCCAAAGAAATTAGCTGAACAACATCACAAAGAGAATGAATCTTTTAACACCCCGAGAGATCATCATCTTAAACTTGATACAAATGGCTAATGGGCAATGACAAGAAATTCAAATGCAACCACAAGGAAAGCTAAAAACATCATAAAAAATTGAGCATTTCAAGAGAAACTTGCTGAATAACATCACAAAGAGAGCTCTGAACCTTTGAACACCTAGAGAGATCATCATCTTAAACTTGATACAAATTGATAATGAGAAATGACAAGAAATTCAAATGCAACCACAAGGAAAGCTAAAAACAACATCAAAAAAATTGAGCATTTCTAGAGAAACCAACTGAATAACATCACAAAGAGAGCTATGAATCTTTAAACACCTAGAGAGATCATCATCTTAAACTTGATACAAATGGATAATGAGCACTGACAAGAAATTCAAATGCAGCCACAAGGAAAGCTAAAAACAACATAAAAAAATTGAGCATTTATAGAGAAACTAGCTGAATAACATCACAAAGAGAGCTATGAACCTTTGAACACCTAGAGAGATCATCATCTTAAACTTCATACAAATGGATAATGAGCAATGACAAGAAATTCAGAGGCAGCCACAAGGAAAGCTAGAAACAACATAAAAAAATTGAGCATTTCTAGAGAAACCAACTGAATAACATCACAAAGAGAGTTCTGAACCTTTGAACACCTAGAGAGATCATCATCTTAAACTTGATACAAATGGCTAATAAGAAATGACAAGAAATTCAAATGCAGCCACAAGGAAAGCTAAAAACAACATAAAAAAAAAAATTGAGCATTTCTAGAGAAACTAGCTGAATAACATCACAAAGAGAGCTATGAATCTTTTAATACCCAGAGAGATCATCATCTTAAACTTGATACAAATGGATAATGAGCAAGCCACAAGGAAAGCTAAAAACAACATAAAAAAATTGAGCATTTCTAGAGAAACTAGCTGAATAACATCACAAAGAGAGCTCTGAACCTTTGAACACCCAGAGAGATCATCATCTTAAACTTGATACAAATGGATAATGAGCAATGACAAGAAATTCAAATGCAACCACAAGAAAAGCTAAAAACAACATAAAAAAAAAATTGAGCATTTCTAGAGAAACTAGCTGAATAACATCACAAAGAGAGCTCTGAACCTCTATCATCATCTTAAACTTGATACTAATGGATAATGAGAAATGACAAGAAATTCAGATGCAGCCACAAGGAAGCTAAAAACAACATAAAAAATAAATTGAGCATTTCTAGAGAAACCAGCTGAATAACATCACAAAGAGAGCTATGAACCTTTGAACACCTAGAGAGATCGTCATCTTAAACTTGATACAAATTGATAATGAGAAATGACAAGAAATTCAAATGCAGCCACAAGGAAAGCTAAAAACAACATTAAAAAAATTGAGCATTTCTAGAGAAACTAGCTGAATAACATCACAAAGAAAGCTCTGAATCTTTGAACACTTAAGAGAGATTTTTGTGACTGTACCTGCTGTTTAAGATCGTAAGGATCAGCTCCTTTATCCTTCATATCAGCAGTTTTAGCAGCTTCTCTCTCAACTTCTTTCTCATATGAATGAAGCTCTTTCTCAATCCTTTTACACGTTGATGTTTTAATCTTCAAATTCCTAATCGTTGCCATTGATTATCACTATAGGAAGTCAAAGTGAAACCAAAATTAGGGTTTATAACATCAACAAGCGAATTGATTCCATAGTCTAGTTTGCGATTCTTATTGAACTAAAGAAATTCAAATCTGGAATTGGATGATTAGTAGAGAGTAATGTGGATCTTCTTTAATTGATTCCGATCTACATAAATCATCGATTGAAGAAGAAAGTATATGAAACGAACCAGACGAAGATCGAAGAAGAAGCTAGCGGAGAGGATTTAGGGAATCGAATAACACATTTAACTTCTTTCTTTTCTAAAACATGGTTTTGATGAAGGGTATTTTCGTCTATTTGCAAATAATTGGCAATCTATTCAAAAAGAAATTTTTTTTAAAATTCAACAATAACAAAATAAGCAATTCATAAATAATACAGTAGTAGAAGAGTAATTTACTAAAATAGTTTAAAGAATATTATTTTCAAAGATAATGCCAACGTAAAGTTAAAATTTTCAAAGATAAATCCAACGTAAAGATAATGCGGCCAAATTCGATTACTTATCTAATAACTAGGCAGCTGAAGCGACACACTACTAAACCACTTTCTCTTTGTTAGTATGATATTATTTTTCTTTCTACTTCTTTTATTCTTTTTTAATGGGATTATAAGAAAATATCATATTTTTGAGTTACGATACCAAAAATACCATATACTCGCGATTTTAAACACATATATGATTTGCCCATTCCAGTTTCATTTCTGATTTGCGAATTTCAGCTTTATTTTCGCGTTTTCTCATCTATTTCTGGACAAAACTGGTCCTGTTCTTGATCAACTCTCAAGTGATATCGGAAACGAAATTATCCATTGTATAGCACCGTTTCTTCTAGATCATACTCTGTTTGATATTTGTTTATTCTAATTCTATCTCATGCCGCCTATTCAACAATCCAATGTAAAATTCTCCCTCTGAATCCAAATCCAAATCCGATTCCAATATGTTCAGATCTACTTTTTTTATATTGGTTGTTTTTTTCTTTTGTTTTCAGATAGAGGATTGTTGAAGATCA
>OVBE01006619.1:0-19600 GCA_900406425.1 Iberis pinnata | reverse complement strand
TAAGATTTTCTAAAATTAATTAAGTAAATTTTAAAGAACCTTTTGAATTATTTTTTTCTACAACTTTTTATACGTTTTTTTGCTTACATTTTAAATTTAAATTTTTTTTATATGTTTCTTGATTTAATTTGAGTTTTTAGAATTTTTCTGAATTTTAATAATTTTCTTTGAATTTTTTGGATTTTTTTGAATTTTTTTTCAATTTTTATGGATTTTTATGGATTTTTAATATTTTTTAATTAAAAAACAAAAAGTTAACGATGCCTTAAACAACAAGTAACCGAACCCGTGTAAAATGGGCAGATACTGATAGTTTGTGTATTAAATTGGACAAACAATTTAGTTGGTGTATTAAGTTGGGTATTCGAATAGTTCGTGTATTAAAAGGGTAATTGAAACAGTATTTGATGTATTAAAATGGAATTTTCCCTTCTATTTTTCACTCTCTTATACCGTAACTTTAAAATAGAATTGAGTTTTGCTCCAACCCGTAACTCTATTTTTTATTTTATAAAAGATTATTCTAAATAGATTTCATTCTTACTTTAAAATGAATTATCAAATATATCTTATATTTATAAACTTTGCAAAATGATGTTAACTATTTTGATTTTTTTACAAAAACAATAAAACTTCACAATATTAATTAAATAAACATTTACATTACATCACAAACTAATAAAACATGATATAATTTTGATTCAATTATTATCATTAATAAATTACTTTCAAAAATGAGCACTTAAAACATTTTGAAATGATATTTTATGTTGTTGATTATCGTGTATTTTTAATTTTATATTATTTGTTTATTATATCTATTAAATTATTGATCATTATTTTACTTTATTAATTAAATACGTAAAGAATATTAAATTAATTTGTAAAGATATCAAAAAATATAACTTAAAGATCACTTTGTAAATAAAATAGTTTCACTCTAAAATAGAGTGAAGATTAAAGTTACCCTATAAATAGAAGAGAAAACCCTTTAAAAATACACCAAGTTATTTATTTTTACCTCTTTAATACATGAACTTTTGACGTTGTCATTTTAATACTCGAACTAATTTTAGTTACCGTATTAATACATCTATTTTTTGAATTTGCAAGTTTACACGCAAAAAATAGATGGACGTTAACTGTCATTAACGGAACCCTAAATGTGGTTAGTTTACTTATGGAAAAAACCTTAAAAATACGTCAACTTATTTATTTTCGTCTCTTTAATACACAAATTTCGACGTTGCCATTTGAATACCCAAACTAATTTTAGCTACTATATTAATACATCTACTTTTTGAATTTGCAAGTTTACATAAAAATAGACGGACGTTAAATGTCAGCAACGGCAGGCTCAAACCTAAAAAATCTAAAGCCTAATACGAAATGAAAATAGTGGCCCTAACGAAATAAAATGCGAATAAAATTTGTTGAAAATATATATGAGTTAACAAAAATACATATTCTCAATACTAACAACGATTTAACTTTTTTTTTGAAATGATAACTTTTTGTATTTTTCCACAAATTCATCCATAATCATCACTTTTCTTGAAAATTATAAGACGTATAAAAATTATAAGGCCCAATAAGTATGTATTATGCGTATATACTCAGGTCCAACCATCATTAACGGAGCCCTAAACGCAGTTAGTTTACTAAACATGTGGGGTTAGATTTTGCGTGTATTTTTTTACCCAGGGATCTATTTCACTCGTAAGTCAATTTGGGGCTCATAAAGAACTGAAGAATCCTAACCTAATCAACTCTTCGTCTTCCTTGAATCAAATTTAGAGACGAGAAGATCCTAGAATCGCTTTGTGTCATATTGAGAGCCGAGAAGATCCTACAATGAAAAATGCATGGATTTTCTAACGCCCGTCTATTTTTTGCGTGTAAACTTGCAAATTCAAAAAGTAGAAGTATTAATACGGTAATTAAAATTAGTTCGAGTATTAAAATGGCAACATCATTCGTGTATTAAAGAGACAAAAATAAATAATTTGACGTATTTTAAAAAGTTTATCCTTGAGAAAACTAACATCGTTTAGGAATCTGTCAAGACATTTAACGTCTGTCTATTTTTTGCGGGTAAACTTACAAATTCATATAGTAGAAGTATTAATATGGTAACCAAAATTAGTTAGAGTATTAAAATAGCAACGTCAAAAATTCGTCTATTAAAAATCAAAAATAAATAAATCGGTATATTTTTAAGGTTTTTTCTCTAAATATAACGAAAAAGTAAAAACTTACTACATTGATGTTCTAGGATCATTTGTTTCGTATTGACCGGATTATAATATAATGAGTTCTCTCGTGCAACACGAGAAATATAGAATACGATTGTATAACTAAGGCTTTATAACTAACTTGTGTAAAATTATAAAATTTATAAGCCCACAAGATAATCGTGATAGAACAAAAGTTACCACCTTTAATTAAAGTGACCATTAAAGACTACATATATTCCGTTTTATTTTTTAAAAATATTAGTTAATTTTCCACAATAATTCTAGAAATCTACACTTTTAATTATTTTAAGCATGTAGGAGTGTAGTATATGATTTCTTTATTTACTCTTTTTCAGAAATCGATCGCATTTTAGTAATAACCTTTACCTTTACCTCACCTTTGAAAAAGCACATTTATGCATTAAAATACATCTACATATAAAAAAAGCAAATATTTTTCCAAAAATGCAATTTAAAACTATTAAGGTGTAATTGCCAGTGTGAAAGTGTGTATCAAAAGTAAAGTGTGTGTGTATGTGCAATATATTTATATATACATACACACACACTTTACTTTTGAACTCACTATGTATTAAGAAGAGATATGAATATTTCTTATAATTAGAGAACCTAGTGAACTCACTCGTTGAGGTATGGCTCAGTTGAGTGGAGAACAAGCTATAGAGTCAATGAGAGTGGAACTTACAGAGCTTGAAGATGAAGCAGAGTATGCTCTGCAATGGGCTGAGATTCAGAGATTACCCACTTTTAAACGGTTGAGATCGTCTCTGCTCGATGAAGAAAGTGAAGCTGTTGAGAAAGAGAAAAAGGTCGTTGATGTCACCAAGCTTAAAGCCATGGAACGTCATTTAATGATTGAGAAGTTGATCAAACACATTGAGAATGATAATCTCAAGCTTCTTAACAAAATCAAAACAAGAATGGACAGGTGAGTTGTGAATCTTTTTTCTAGAAAGTATAAGCTTGGAACTTAACTGCTATTTGTAGGGTTGGTGTGGAGTTTCCAAGCATAGAAGTGAGGTATGAGCATTTAAGTGTGGAAGCAAAGTGTGAAGTCGTTGAAGGCAAGGCACTTCCAACTTTGTGGAACTCTTTGAAGCGAGTTTTCTTAGTAAGTGAACTCAAGAACATAATGCAGATTGCTAGTTGGTTATAGCCAGGGTTGAATTCTACTATTTTTCTTCAGGAAATGGTGAAGCTGAGTGGTGTAAGAACTCGTGAAGCTAAGATAAACATACTTGATAATGTCAGTGGCATCATTAAGCCAGGAAGGTTAGTTGCAATCGATCCAAGCTTTGAGGTTTGTGCTCAACTAATATCTCTTCTTGTTCCTTAAGGTTGACATTGTTGCTTGGTCCTCCTGGATGTGGGAAAACTACTCTGCTTAAAGCTTTGTCTGGAAATTTGGACAAAGATCTAAAGGTTTTAGATTTTGTTTCAGCCTTTTGCAGATACTTTTGCTGCAGATATGTGAATCATGTCTCCTTCTTTCTTTTCCTTTTATTCTCCACAGCGTTATGGTGAAATCTCCTACAACGGATATGAGCTGAATAAGTTTGTTCCTCAGAAAACATCAGCTTATATAAGTCAACATGATCTGCACATTGCAGAGATGACAGTGAGAGAAACAATCGACTTCTCAGCTCGTTGTCAAGGTGTCGGTAGTCGAACAGGTAGATATCTTCGTAAAAGCAACGATCTTTCTGAAGCATTCTTTAAACATATCTCTCTGCTGAAATAGATATTATGATGGAGGTCAGTAAAAGAGAGAAGGATGGTGGAATCATTCCCAACCCAGAAGTAGATGCTTACATGAAGGTGAACTCCTGAAGCTTTTTTGTTGAAACTGACCTCTGAAATTAGGCGAATGATTCTAACCACTTTTAGTCCCATTTTGCAGGCTATATCGGCTAAAGGACTTAAAAGAAGTCTGCAAACGGATTACATCTTGAAGGTAGTTTCTCTGATGAAGTTCACATTTCTGGTCCTTCTTCATTAGCTTTTTACTAATGTCTTGTATTACATTTTCAGATCCTCGGGCTTGACATCTGTGCAGAAACATTGATTGGCAATGCAATGAGAAGAGGCATATCCGGGGGACAGAAGAAGCGGCTTACCACAGGTTGGTTCATAACTATGAATCTCTCAAAACGGACAATATTTTTGCTGGCACGGCGTGTTCTTAAAAAAGCAATGTTTGCAGCTGAGATGATCGTAGGCCCGACAAAAGCTATGTTCATGGATGAAATAACAAACGGCTTAGACAGTTCCACGGCGTTTCAAATTGTCAAGTCTCTACAACAGCTGGCTCACATCACCAACGCAACTGTGTTTGTTTCCCTTCTTCAGCCCGCCCCAGAATCATATGATCTCTTTGACGATATTGTGCTGATGGCTGAAGGAAAGATTGTCTATCACGGTCCACGAGATGAGGTCTTAAAATTCTTCGAGGAATGTGGATTTCGATGTCCAGAAAGGAAAGGTGTTGCAGACTTTCTCCAAGAGGTAAAAAGCCCAAGTTATGTTCCTTGACACTTAAATATTTGGTCCCATGGTTCTGATTTGTTTTGCTTTTCAGGTTATATCTAGGAAGGACCAAGGACAGTACTGGCTACACCAGAACTTACCGCATAGCTTTGTCTCTATAGAACAGTTGGCGAAGAGATTTAAGGACTTAGAAATTGGGAGAACGTTCGAGGAAGTCCTCTCCAAGCCATATGATAATTCAAAGTCCCATAAGGATGCTCTGTCCTTCAATGTATATTCTCTTCCAAAATGGGAGCTATTCAGAGCATGCATCTCAAGAGAGTTTCTTCTGATGAAAAGAAACTATTTCGTCTACCTCTTCAAGACATTTCAGGTTACATTCTTACTCTACACATATATCCCACTCTTTTTGTCTTCTTTCAAGTTTCTAGTGTAAACTCTGCCGACTCCTTGCTTTTATATTGTGCAGCTTGTTTTAGCTGCAATAATCACTATGACTGTGTTTATCCGAACACGGATGAGCATGGATATCATTCATGGAAATTCTTATTTGAGTTGCCTCTTTTTTGCAACTGTTGTACTTCTCATTGATGGTGTTCCAGAGCTGTCTATGACTGTTCAACGCCTTTCAGTTTTCTACAAGCAAAAGCAATTGCGTTTCTATCCAGCTTGGGCTTATGCAATCCCTGCAACAGTGTTAAAGGTCCCTCTCTCCTTGTTTGAGTCTCTTGTTTGGACTTGCCTCACTTATTATGTCATCGGATATACTCCCGAAGTCTTCCGGTGAGAACTTTAAACCCTGTCTTGTTTGCTTCATATTCACATCCAAGCCTGAGAATGTCAGAAAAATAGTGATATGATATCTTTCAGGTTCTTCCGACATTTTATGATACTTTTTGCTCTTCACCTCACATCTATATCCATGTTCCGGTGTATAGCAGCAATCTTCCAGACAGGGGTTGCTTCAATGGCAGCTGGTAGTCTTACAATATTAGTCATCTTTGTATTCGCTGGTTTCGCCATCCCATACAGTAAGATTTTTGCGGTCATTACTATTCAATTTTGTTCTGAAGTACCACTAAAGCATGTCACTGGTTTGGTGCAGCTGATATGCCAGGGTGGCTGAAGTGGGGTTTCTGGGTAAATCCTGTAAGTTACGCTGAGATTGGACTCTCGGTAAACGAATTTCTTGCTCCACGGTGGCACCAAGTAAATCTCTATCCCCCTCCTTGTTTCTCTTAATCATCCAATTTCTCTTCATCCTTCAAGACAAATCTGTTCTCCGATAATTTTTTGAAGATGCAACCCACAAATATTACCTTGGGGAGAACCATACTTGAAAACCGAGGACTCAACTATGATGAATACATGTATTGGGTCTCATTATGTGCCTTGTTGGGTCTCACTCTTATCTTCAACATTATTTTCACCCTAGCTCTGAGTTTCTTGAAATGTAAGTTCAATATATAAGATTTAATGTCAGGGACAGAGCACATACTGAAGAGCTTTCTTTTAACATATGACAGCTCCCACATCATCTCGTTCCATGATTTCCCAAGATAAGCTTTTGGACATGCAAAGAACAAAAGATTCATCAGTCAAGAAGAACGACTCAATAGAATCACCAATAAAGACAAAAAAGGATTCAGGTGGAATATATTAACGTTCTACCAACACAAAAAAACTCTTACTTCTCCATATCTCTCAACATAATTCATTCATCAATCAACAGGGAAGATGGTCTTACCTTTTAAGCCCCTAACCATAACATTTCAAGACTTAAACTATTACGTCGATGTCCCTGTGGTAAGAGCATACATTCTTGATTCATAATAACCAATGTTCAATCATAAAAGGATGATAATCCATGGATCTTTGCTAATCTCAGGAGATGAAAGGTCAAGAGTACAAACAAAAGAAGTTGCAGCTTCTCTCAGGGATCACCGGAGCTTTCAGACCTGGTGTTCTAACGGCGTTGATGGGAATCAGTGGAGCTGGAAAAACAACTTTGCTAGATGTTCTCGCCGGAAGAAAAACAAGCGGATACATAGAAGGAGACATAAGAATCAGTGGTTTCCCAAAAGTGCAGGAAACATTCGCAAGAGTCTCTGGCTACTGCGAACAAACAGATATACACTCACCAAACATCACCGTCGAGGAATCCCTAATTTACTCCGCGTGGCTCCGTCTTGTTCCTGAAATTAATCCTGAAACCAAACTCGTAAGCCCTGATTCTACATTTTCGCTAACACTGTGATCTAGCAATCGAAAAAAAGAGAAGAAATCGCATGTAAATTGGTGCAGAGATTCGTGAAGCAAGTACTTGAAACGATCGAGCTGGAGGAGATCAAGGACGCGATGGTAGGAGTGGCGGGAGAGAGCGGATTGTCGACGGAGCAGAGGAAACGATTAACAGTGGCGGTAGAATTGGTGGCGAATCCGTCGATCATATTCATGGACGAGCCAACGACGGGACTGGATGCAAGAGCAGCAGCCATTGTGATGAGAGCAGTGAAGAACGTCGCAGAGACTGGACGAACAATTGTCTGCACTATTCATCAGCCCAGCATCGACATCTTTGAGTCCTTCGACGAGGTTAAATTTGGAATCTTCCAGTTTTTAAAATTCGGATTTCGGTATGATTTCGGTTTAGCTTATAGTTTTCCAGTTTATGAGTAATCATATCAAAATTATAAAACTAGATAAATATCCCGCATAAAAATAAATATTTTGATTATAAAATTAATAATTTATATTATTAAAATTTATATAATTAAATTTATTTTAAAATCCATGTAATAAATGTATTAATAAATTTATTTTTAATAGAATATTATTCTATGTTTTTCATTAGATCCAAGTTTAATTTGGTACCTGTCACATTTCTATAAAATAAATTAAAATTTATATCATAAAGTATATATGATCGTTAGTTTTTCCGTTTTAATATTTTGTATTTTTATTGATATATCTCTTTTTTATAATCTATTTATTAGTTTTTTCAGACTATATAAAATATTTCCTTATTTAATTCTTCGAAAACTTTTTGTATAATAGGTAAAAATTAAAATAACAAAAATACTAATTTCCAAAAAAAAATTGACACGTGTCACAATCATGAAAGTTAGAGCTAACACGTTTCATCATCTAGTGAGTTATAATTATGAGACATTCGGCTTTATATAATAAGATCTCTTATTGATAATTGGTTTCGTTTTGGTTTGCATTTGTTTTAAAAAAGTTATCTTCAATTTTTATTGAAATTTTAGTTTTAAATTGATTTTTCTATTTTTGGTTCAATTTGATATAATGTTTCAGTTGGTACTTCTAAAAACTGGAGGTCGCATGATTTACACAGGACCACTTGGACAACATTCTTCTCATGTCATTCACTATTTTGAGGTTAGTTTCTACAACAATTGTAACAAGTTTTGATTGTTTTAAAGATAAATTTTAATTTTATTTGTTGGGGACAAAAAAAAGAGTATACCAGGAGTTGCTAAGATTAAAAACAACTACAATCCAGCAACATGGATGTTAGAGATCACTTCACAATCCATAGAGTATGAACTCGGTGTGGATTTCGCAGAAATCTACACCGAATCGGCTCTTTACAGGAGCAATTTCGAGCTTGCTAAGGAGCTAAGCAAACCAGGTCTTGGATCAAGCCATTTGCATTTTGAGAGAACTTTTGCAGAGAATTGGTGTGGACAGTTCAAATGTTGTCTATGGAAAATGAATTTGTCGTACTGGAGAAGTCCTTCTTACAACTTGATGCGAATCGGTCACACTTTAATCTCATCTTTCATCTTTGGACTACTCTTCTGGAAGCAAGGCCAAAAAATGTAAGTTACATAAACAAAACCTATCTAGATCATTAAGCTGCCAAAAGATTTAAATAGCATTACTCTTATCTATTCAATGCCGATTTTGAGCTCAAACAAATACAATTTTGCGGCCTATTTTTTATTTTTAAAATTTTAATCCAAAAATTGTTTTTTGTGTGTAACATTTTGCAAAACAATATGTTTAGAGGTGGGTGTTCGGATATTCGGTTTTGTTCGGTTATTTCGGATTTGGATAGTTCGGATATAGAAATTAGGATCCATTCGGATATTTTTAAAGTTTAGTTCGGGTTCAGATCTAGTTATTTGAATAATAGATTTTAATATCATTCGGATAATTATTTCATTTTGTTTGGGTATCCATTCGGGTATCTCAGTCTCTATTTAATATTTGACCAAAAATCCTTAGTAAAAATAGAATAAAATTTATTTTAATTAATATTGTGTAATATAAATATAAGTAATTATATTATTTTCATATTTAATAAAAAATATTGTTTGTATTTGTGAAGTTCGGTCAGTTCAGGTAATTCGGTTCGGTTCCTAAAATTTTGGTTCAGATCGGGTTCAGTTCCAGTTATTTGGATAATAGATTTTGATATTCATTTAGGTAATTTCATAATTCGGTCAGGTCTAGAACCGAATATTTCAATTCGGTTATGTTCTTCAGATATAGTTATTTTGCCCACCCTTAAGTATTGTTTCTCAATTTAGATTGTGATCTTTAAAATCTCATAATAGACCCTAATCTTTTTGTTATGTTTACGCAGAAATACTCAACAGAATTTATTCACAGTTCTCGGAGCAATTTATGGTCTTGTCCTCTTCTTGGGCATAAACAATTGCAGTTCAGCTTTGATATATTTTGAAACAGAACGTAATGTTATGTACCGAGAAAGATTTGCAGGAATGTACTCTGCATTTGCTTATGCATTGGCTCAACTTGTGACCGAGATTCCTTACACATTCATCCAAAGTTTAGAGTTTGTGATCATAACATATCCAATGATGGGTTTCTACGTTTCTTCCACTAAAATCTTTTGGAGTCTCTACTCAATGTTCTGCAACTTACTATGCTACAACTACCTCGCATTGTTCCTCATCTCCATCACTCCGAATTTCATTACCGCAGCTATTCTCCAGTCTCTTTTCTACATTATTTTCAATCTTTTCGCCGGATTCTTGATTCCCAAACCAGTAAGAACTTTTGAATATCTCACCATCTTTGATCTTTTATAAGAACCGTAACTGAGATTTTCGGTACTCCATACGTACAAAAAAAAAATAGTTTATATCATATAAAATTTACATACGCAATTATTATGAAATGAAAAAATAATAAAATTTCAATATTTTTATTATTTAATTATATATTAACATTTATCAATATATTTATATATATTATTAAAATTTTATTGCTCGTATATAAAAATTGGAGGTCCATTAAAATGTTTCATCCATATATGCTTAGATCCGGCTCTGTACAGGTTACATACTTAATAATGTTTGTTGTACAATGCAGCAAATTCCGAAATGGTGGGTTTGGGTTTACTATCTGACTCCTACCTCATGGACACTCAACATGTTTTTCACATCTCAATACGGAGATATTCATGAAAAGATCAATGCATTTGGAGAATCAACAACGGTTTCAAAATTCTTAGAAGACTATTTTGGATTCAATCATGATCATTTGATGATTACAGCACTTGTTCTAATTGCATTTCCAATTGCATTAGCTTCTACATTTGCTTTCTTTATTTCTAAATTCAACTTTCAAAAACGATGATTATATCAATCACACACCAAACTCTTCTTTATACACATTTATAAATAAATAAAACTACATTATGCCAATAAGAACAAATCAAATGTTTTCAATATGAATATATCTATTGAGTTAAATTTTTTTTTTAAATGTACTAAAGTATGAATTAATTAACCCTTTTGGTTAGCGTCTTGTTTCAAGATTTAAACGGTCTTCGGATTTGCTTTCTTTTGATAGATTGCTTTGTTGTCCTGAAACACTTTCTTTTGAAGGAGATTTGACTTCAGATGTTGTTGCATTGCTAGTGTTGTCACCATTTGAATCTTCAGATTGTTTTGCCTGTTATAAACATTACATTGGTAGTTAAACACAGATGGATCATGCACACATGACCGACCCTGGACATAGCCAAATGAAACACTGACCACCAAAACTTAGAATTCTATATATTTATATATGTATGTTTCTTAAAAAAGAGAAATTTCATCAAATACCATAAAAAGACGTTTAAATTTCAAAAATACCACACACTTCCAAAAGTTCCAAAAATACCACACGCCCTCAAATGTACCAAAAATACCACAAAAATAAAAAATGAATTTTAAAGGTTTAAAATTTAAATTTTTGGATTCACTAATTAGAGTTTAGGGTTTAGTTTTGAAGGGGTGGTTTGGTTTTGGAGGTTTTGGGTTTAAATTTGAAGTTTTCAAGGTATTTTAAATTTGTGGTATTTTTGGAACAAAAACATTTTTGTGATATTTTTGGAAAAAATTGTGGTATTTTTAGAACTTTTGGGAGTGTGGTATTTTTGTAAAATACCTAATTTTTTGTGGTATTTTTGAGAATGCCCCAAAAAAATTATAGCAAAAAAAAACAAATAGATGAAATATTAGTGTCAGCTTTTTTTAATTTGTTTCAAGCACCCAAAATTTCAGGACCGGCCTACACACCCAAAAATCGTCAAGTAAACGAGAAAAGAAACTTTACCTTGCTCCGGTCGCGCCAACCAAGCCCAAATGAGAGGAACCCTGTTTTCTTTTTAGGACTATCCTGTGCAGAAACTTGAGTACGAGCAAACCTATGCAAGCATCGACGAAAAAAACAAGATAAGAGATTTTTCTTCTTAGAATATACACTAGATCAAGACAAGAGTTAGAGTTAAGATGTACCTTGGAGATGATAGTGCTTTATTTTGACCTGTTTCATATTGTAAAGTAGCTTCTAATGTTGTCTCTGCTGTAACTACTCTCTTCTCCATTATAGCTAGTTGAGTCGCAAGCTTCTCATTCTTTTCCTTTAATAAATGTTTCCAAAGAAGGATTTTTAGATTCTTTTCGAGGCTAAGAGCCATAACATAGATTTGAAAATGTAATACAAAGTAAGATGACCAAAGCACCTGAAGAACGTGTACTGCATATTTTTGTGCAGCTGCATCTTGTTCTGCATTTATCCTAGCATCTTCTGTAAGCTTTTGGTCTTGCTCAACTTTCATCAAGACCTGAAGCATTGCTGCTTCTTGTTCTTTCTTGTCTGAAAGGATTTGCTTTAGTTCTTTTACTTCCTTTTCCAGTTGTTCAATCTGATATAATTTAAAGGTTTACGATTTACTTAAACAATCTATGAGCTAATAACATTGTCTGGACGATGTCGAAGAAATTTACCCGTGCACTTAATTCACGTCTGTTATCTTCTTTAACCATCTCCATTAAAGCTATCTCCAGCTCCTCAGCTCTAGAGAGAGAGAGAGAAGTAACACATATTAGGATTGTTAAAATCCTCGAATCAAACGAAAGCGAAGGTGAAGTAGAGTGATATTAACCTCAATACAGCTGATCTTTTCTCCTCTAACAATCTGCATAGTTCAACCTTCAACCATGAAGCCTGCACAATAACTGTTATCGATGAAATTTAAAAGGAATCAACTACAGAAGAATTTCATTGATAAACTCAAAATTTGCTACTAAGATCTTAGTAGATGCAACAAAGCAAGCAAAAGAAATGTCACCTGTTCTTGAAGATCTGGTAACGAGTCTAATTCGGAATCAACATTTACACCATCTGGATTTAGATCGGAGTTATCATCTGAATTTTCAGGATCATTCCTTTGAGTAGATTTTTGTTCATCTAGAATAGATCCTTCATGTTTAAAACTATATAATTTAGAAGCTAATCCCTTTTTGTCCTTCCAGATTCGACCTTTTTGTATTCTTTCTTCAACAATCTCTAGTACTGCTGGTCTATGTCTTTCTCTTAGCTCTTCTAGTCTAGCTTCGTTTGTCGATAAGTAACCCATACACGCGGTTAATACAAGTTGACTACTATCAAATGTTGAACTAGCAAGAGCTTGTAGTGAAGTTATTGCATCTCCTGCATCTTTTGTAGCAACAATTGCAGGACCTAAGGGAAAGTAAAAGAGTGATTAAAACTTGTTTTCTTTCTAATGCAAGAGCTAATTCAAGTATCAGGAAATACCATATAGTTCCATTAAAGCAAATGCTGTTCGGAACAATACTAATCGATTTCCTTCAAAGAGAAGCACATCCCACATCCGCAGAACTGATTCCAACAAAAGAAAAAGATGAGTCAGACGAGTAATGTGAACATGAATGTAGGAAGTTCGATAAGAACTGACCGCATTCCCAAGGAAGTATGTTGACAAAAATAGATAGAAACCATGGCCCAGATATCCAAGCTACCTGCACTCCCAAGTAATCCAGATGATTAACTGCATCAGGAGCATTGTTGGAATAGAAGAAACGAGATCACATTGCTCTGTATAAAACCAATTAAAATGAAGAGAAACTTAAACATCAGATGAAATACTAACCGAGCTTCGGAAATCTTTCTCGCATCAACTCTTCAAAGACTAATTGATCAACCTAAGAGAAAGTAAATCCACAAAAGGTGAATTAAATACAGTTATAAGAAATATTGTCACAAGCCATTTAGATGAACTGGTGGTACCTGAGATTCTATCATCTCTTCTGTATAATATCCATCAAAGTAATCATCAATAACTCCAACCAAAGTCCTGAGAAATCAGTAATACAACCCGATTTATTTAAATTCTCGTGGAGGATTTGAAGAAAGAGAAGGAAAAGCTTTATCAACCTACCAAAATGCATTTTCCTCTGGCATCAACAGAAGCAACAAGCCAGCAAAAAAGTTCATAGCCTGCAGTTTCCAAAGTCATTGTTAGCTTAAGCATATACTTAAACTATGTACTCGTCGATTGAAAAAGTATTCACTGAGCAACAAAACTGCACTATGTTTTTTCAAGTTCAGGTCACCTGACAGTACCCAACAGATGGGTTGTGACAAGCATAAGCTAGAAGTATCCGCCTTAAAGAATCTCGACCATTATCATTTAAAGCAGGGTGACCTGGGAATGTCCGAGGTATATCCTGTACAATCCAATACAAAATTAAGCATGCCGAGTAGTAATAATAACGTTAAATGCTAAAGTCCAAGATGAATGCATCTTATCAACCTTTTCAATTTGTTTCTTCCACTTTCGCTGGGAATCTGATGAGGTTGGATGTTCCGTGCTTTCGTCAGAGTTAGCTATTTGGGCCAATAAATCCTGATAGTAGCTCTCAATTCGTCTTGCCTTTATACCTACAAAGGCTTGCCAGACCTCCCCTCTGAGATCTTTTGGAACTCCTAAACGAACAAGTACTTCAAGTTCTTCATACCAAGGGAAGTTTGGCTCTGAAGAAACACTACTATGAGCATCATTTTCTTCCTTTATTGAGTTGCATCTACTCGTAGAAGTCTCACTGTCACGGTCGTTTTCCCCAGAGTTCTGTTCAGACTCTCCAGTGGAAGGTAGTGGTTCGTTTATCGACGAAGCATGATCATCTACTGGAGGATAGCTGTGTCTGTTTTTCTTATGCTTTGGCTTCTTAACACGAGAGCACATCATAGCCTCTATAGATTTAAGACAAGGTCTAATATGAGCCCATCCTATAGCTGGACGAGCCTTCGTTTCTTTTTGTCTTTTTTCATGTTCCAATCCACATTTATCTGCCTCTGCCACTGGCTCCTCTGTTGCATTTTCTTGTTGATCTATGGCTTCTTTAACTGATGTAGATTGTTGCTCTTCATCAGATCCACTCTCGGCTAAAAACTCCTTCTCCTTCTTAGATTCACACTGCTCATCATCTTTCACAGGTTCACAGTCTCTCCCAAGACTCTTCTCTCTCAAATATTGCTGTTCTTTAGGAACATGTGCCTCCTCAGCTGGTTCTCTATCTGCTTTATCATTTACTGATCGAGGTTTTTTTTCTTCATCAGAACCACTTTCGGCGAAATCCTCCTTCTCCTTCTCAGATTCACACTGCTTCTCATCATCTTTCGCAGATTCGCAGTCTCTTCCAAGACTCTTCTCTCTCGAATATTGCTGTTCTTCAGGAACCTGTTCCTCATCAGCTGGTTCTTTATCTACGGCGTCTTTTACTGATTGAGGTCGTTCCTCTTCGTCAGATCCACTTTCGGCTAAATCCTCCTTCTCCTTCTCAGAATCACACTGCTTCTCATCATCTTTCACAGGTTCGCAGTTTCTTTCAAGACTCTTCTCTCTCAAATATTGCTGTTCTTCCGGAACCCGTGCCTCCTCAGTTGATTCTCTATCTTTCGAAAGCTCATCAACAGTTACAGGACTATTTTGTTCAAGCTGCTGCACCTGTGTATGATCAACTTCACCTTCTGGTATGTTAACAGATTCATGTTTTGAGTGTCTTGAATCTTCCTCTGAAGAAGTCTCCTCTCCAGATCCCGGACCATCAACTTGAACTGTCTCCTGAAACTCGTCTTCCAAGGAACAAGGTTCAGCGGGGCTATCTAACCGGTCAAGGAAGGTTTTCCATTTCTCAGCTCTCTCTGTCTCTTCCTCCTGTCCCAAGAAGTACTCAATTTATCAAGCAGTAAGGTAACAAAGCAACTTTAGAGTGTTAACCTCAACTTAATCATCATAACCATTCTGAAGAGCATCTTAGTGCATTTCTAAGCTATCTACACTTATACATGTAATTTGATATACAAAAGCAATTTTGGGACCCAAAAAACCGATATGCCAAATTTCCTTGTAAATTGTTGACTAAGAACTCACAGTATATATGGTAACATATTCATGATATTGTTGAACATGTTGAGGTCTCAAGGTAAATCCATAGGAGTCCCTGTAACCAAATCCTTTATGATGATGATGATTAAAAAATTGAAATGTATCTAATCACAAATTGCTTCAAAGATTAATATATTTACCTGGAATCTACCTCCAGTGAGCGTTTGCTCACCAAAGATAACAACATTTTTCACAAACAATATTAGTTCTAACTCCCATAGTTTTTTTTTCTCACTTTACATTTGAATCAATCTATACACAATGTAATGATTTCTATATCTAACAAGCACAATGACAAAACCAATGTTGAGATTACGATGATAAGATCAAAGACAAGAAAGTAAAAACTAAGATCATCGATTACGAGAGATCGAAAACCCTAATGGAAGATCGAGAAATTGTCAAAATGAGATTAGCGATTAATCAGGAGATAATTAATAAAATGGATTAAAATAAATTTTCCGAATCACCTTTCTTTCAAGAAGTTGTGGACGGCAATGAAGTATTGATCCGCCATGATCGGTCTCATGCACGATCAATTTTTTTATTTCCAGGAAAAAAAATTTTATATTGAATAGATAAAAGACGATATTTTCCAATTTGAGTCATGAATATCGATAACGATTATAGAAAGAAATCTCTGTAGTTTCATAACATCGGTTATATTTTTTTAATTTGGACAAATATATTATTTCATAAATTTATGTTTGCTTCTTACCAAAAAAAAGTCATATACAGAAATTGTCAGATGGGTAGAAAGTGAATCTACTTTAATCCACGTGGCCTAATGCTATTAGATGATTACTTTAAATTGAAAAATAGACTGCTTTTCTTTATTCTTTCATAAAATCACAAAATGGCTAAAGTACTCTTTGTTTTTATAATTTATTTAGAATATTTTTTGTTTTTTAATTTAGAAAATAGATGCTTATGTTTTTAAATTTGAAAAATAGATACTTTATTTTTTATTTAAAAAATAAGTATATTTATTCATTCATCAAATTATTTATCATTCGCACTGATTTTTCACCGTCATCATTCATAAATAATTGACCATTCACGAAACGAAAAAATACCTTCATTATTCATAAACAATTCACCATTCATAAAACGAAAAAATACCTTAATACAAAGTACATATTTAGCAAATTAAAAACTTTTTAATACCCTATTATCAAACTTTCTCTTAATTATTGACAAAGGCGAACCCATGTTGATCAACCATTGGTCACTGGAACCACCTACTTTTGGAGTTTTTGTGTTAATTAATAGGTTATAGTGGAAATTTTAAATCCTAAACAATTTTTTTTACTGTAATTGTATTTAGTTTAAAATTTTTAGATCGGGATATCTTAGTTTAGAGTTTAGTTTAAAGTTTAGATTATAGGTTTTTAATTAGGTTTATGATTTTTTAGGGTTTAAATTTACATTTAGTTATGATAACATTTTAGTTCAAAAACTTAAAAATATGATCTATTTTTTGTTAGTTTTAAATGAAAAGATGTATTGTAAATTATTTTGGTATAAAGTATCTAATATTTATTTTGATGAAAAAATTTATACATTATATTTTGAACCGGATAAAAAGAATTTCTAGATCCACCACTGATTATTCATGTAAACATTAAATCATTTATATGGTAAATTTTTCGTGCGTAAATGAACAGATAATTAATATTTTCAAATTAGATATAAAAAAAACAATCTAAATTAAAAACAAAAACACTTATGTTTATTTGCAAAACAAAATCTCAATATGCTAATTTCCATGATAACATCAATTTCGTTCTTTGATACCAAAAAAAAAAAAACACAAGAAGCAAAAGACAGACATTATGTGTGTCGTGTCGTCGTCCCCATCTTCACTTACATCACTACCGAACTCAAATGCGTCCTAAAGCCTAATCAATCCCTTTATTCACATGCTCTTCTCCTTCTTCTCTCACTCTCTCTCTCCATTGTTCACTTTACTTTCCACGTTCCACGCCTAAACCAATCAAGATGTTTCACAAAAGTAGTACAATAATATAGTATCACTAACACCAAGATCCATCATGAGAAACGGCTCTAGATCAAAGTTGTTTAGAGGATGAGAAATGGATATTCTTGATTCTTGAACTCTTAAGTTGTATCAGAGTACCAAGAAAAGTCATTATCATAACTTGAGGTTGAATCAGCAACAATATCTCTGAGCTTTGAACTTGACTCTTTTTCCATGGAGTCAGCATTTTTAGTTGTCTGGTCAGTTTTGTTTTTCTCTGCAGCTCTGTTTCCTTGAGTTTCTTCTTCTTCATCTTCTTTGGAAGTTGAACTGCAAACTGATGACAAACAAGAAACTTCAGATGAACTCAAACTCCATGACCCTTCAAGCTTTTTCATCAGAAACTTTAGTCTCTTCTCTGCTTTTTCTCTTAATCTGATCTCTTCTTTCAGATGACACTCAAGCTCTTCTATCTGCTTCCAAAAGCTTAAAGATTGTCTTTATCAAAGAAATATAAAACTTACTTTAAAACAGCTACATTTTTGTTCAGGCCGATCTCGAGTCCAAACAGCACAAGTATGAACTTGCGGTCCATTTTTTCATTTTAAGAATTTCAGTTAAAGAAACGATCATTGTGCAAAATTATGCCAAAAACTACTTTTTCATTTTAAATTGCGGTCTTTAAATCTCAGAACTGACACCGTTTTGGTCCAAAATTTTGGAAGAAGTGAAAACAGAGGAAGTGATTTTTCTTGGTTCTTGATCATATTGAAGAAGATCAAAAGAGTTTTATTAGGATTTAAAGAAGTTACCTTTTTGGTAATGAGCTCTGCTTCTTCTTTAGCAGATCTTGAAACTTGCCTCTCTGCAAGTAATCTCCCTCTTAGACATTCCACAGTTCTCAAACCTTCATTTTCTTCCATCTCCATCTTCTTACTTACAGAACTTAAATCTTCAAAAGATAGATAAAAGCAATTCCTCAGTCTCTATATCAAAATCTCTTATACATATATGAAAATATATCTATATAAAGAGAGAGAAACCAACCATTCACCAACATTTGGTGTTTTATTGGATGGATCAATGGTAATAGTACTGTTATGTTATTCAATAACCAGAACTAAATTGGCAAAATCTTAAAGATCAACTTTTCAACTAACTGCAAAAAAGATAAAGCTTATAAGGACCAATATATGTTGTTAGATCATATCATTATGATTTTACATTTAATGTTTTCATTCAATAAGGAACATATCAACATCATCTCTTAAAAATCAACTTACCAGTCTACACTCTTCCAAATGAAATTTTTTCAAAAAGATTGGAAGCAGATCTAGATTTTCAAATACATGTACTTGAGAGAGGAGGGAGATAAAGAAAGAAAGTTGCTATGTAGGGACACAGTTAAAGCATAGTGTGTGTAAGCAAAACGACAATTAGGGCTTGGACTTTTGTTACCTTTATAGAAATCTGCCATTCTCGTGAACAAATCCAAGTTGTAGTTAGGTCAAGGAACTGTAGATAAAAGAGAATTTGAAATTTGATGATGCATACATACACTAGGTAGTGATCAATGTGTGTTTTCTCTTAAGATTAGATCTTCAAGATGCTAATGGAATCAGGCATTGCAGTAACTGAAGAGTAACAAAAGGTAATCAAGGACGAGAGCAACGTAAAAGCATCGAAATACATCACACGCGAAGTGTTGAAGCAATGAGATGTGCGTTGTAAGAGAAAGCATTTCTAACGGTAATTTCGTCGAACACATGGTAGGCTTGACGGAAGCAGTTCTACATTCAAAGCGAGGGAGTTTTCAGTCGTGATGGAGAAGACGACAATGTGCGTCTCAAGCTAAACTGCATGAAAAGAAAGTAACTTACCGGATAACTGCTGAATAAGGTGACCTTACGCGCCGCCATCGACCGCCATGCCCGGCTCGTCGAATGTCGAATCCCATATTCATTCATATGTAACTAAACCGGGGAAGAAAATAAATATTGAGGCCTATTACTGGGCCTTAGGCTTATTGCTATAAATTTAGGCAAAAGTAGACCTATATTTTACAATTATTTGCATACTTAACCCGAGATTATCCCGAATTACTAGAGATATCCCAATTTTTTTTAACCCCATTCT
>OVBE01006618.1:0-19602 GCA_900406425.1 Iberis pinnata | reverse complement strand
TCAGAAGGAGGAGGAGGGGCCTCCGTACGCCGCCGCTCAGCCTCCTTATCACGTTCTTTGTGAAGGAGAAAAAGGAGAGAGAGAAGCGGAGAGAGAGTCTACTTTGGGTTGTTTCTGCTTTTGTTGTATCTTTCACTTAATTATTGTTGTTTTGTTTTGTGCTGATCATAAGTTCTATTGTTCACAGTGATGTAACTAATTTTGTTAAGTGAATTTTAATTAGTAGTTAGAATCTAGTGTATTTTTGAGTTATAAAACAGAAAATTGAAAATCTTATTATCCGCTATAAAATCAGCAAAAATAATATCATACGGATTTACAAATTATAGCAATTAGTTCCATTCCAATGCGATTTGATTAAATTTCCTTAAAAGCATGTCACAAATCTGTAGATTACATGTTAAAAGCTTGCAATAACTTTTGTTGCATTAGAGATTCAACGCAATGAAATATAATTGTTAATTTTGCTTAGGAATTTCTTGTGTGTTTTTTATTGAAGGAATCCCTAATTTAACCTAATGATCTCTTATTTATAGATTTATGATAGAGAATTAGGTTAAATCTACTTACATAATATTTTCCTAAATTCTTGGAAACATTTCATAACAATATTTGGAATTATCCGTTAATGTAGATTTTTCTAAATTGATTCGCCGCCTCACGTCGAGGTGAATTCGTCTTACATCAAAATGACCTCGGCTTAGGCTATCCGAGCCTAGATTGATGGGCTCGGTTCTAGGTCCATAACCAGCTCGTAGTACATCGAACGGAATGTTCAGGTCAAATCTCCAAATCGGATCTTTGATAGAGGTGCCAACATCGGTATCAATACTCGGCTGACAGAGCTCAGTATAAAAAACGAACCGTTGGATATGAGATTGGAATTCGTACCGGCATGACGTCAATCGCGGCGTTCAAGACAATTATTTTAAATTTTGAAAAAAGTGAACGACTTGCCACGTGTGGGTTCCACCACGCGCACCCCTACGTCGTAGGTTTAATCATGGCGACTTTTCGGTTTCGTGGCTCGCCTCTTTTAAATACTCCTTATCTTCCTCATATTTTTCACTTATATTTTGCAAAGGTAAATTCGGGCATCCCTTGATCTTCTCCTAATTTTTTTGCTTTTAAATAGAATCTTTAAAACCTTCTTGATTCTTCGATGGCATATGATACTCATAATGTTCTGGTTTTTTCGAAAGGTGTAGAGAGAGCCCTAGTTATGGTCAGGTCATCCATCCAAGTTGGTTCGTCATCATCGTTGGGTCACTAGAGAGACCGAACCGGTCCTATAACAGACAATGATGACGATTTGATGAGAGTTGGACCGTCTAGATCAACTAATGAGAGTGTCGCGAAACTTCTTTCATGGATGCGACTTTGGGAATTGTTGAATTTAGGGTTTCGTCTCCGATAGAGCTCCCATGGGAAGCGTCGTTTGGCTACTCCATTTTCGAGAAGTATTTTGAACATGCGCGACTTTGGTTCCCTCTTCCAAAACTCGTGGCAGCGTACTGTGCGCGGTGGGGAATCACGTTGTCCCAACTAACGTCTGGTGGATTTTGGAGTGTGATCATCGCTCTTACACTGGTTGTCGAGGTGGACCTGACTCTTGACATCGATATGTTTAAATCAGTGTCGACGTTCGACATATTGAACAAGACTATCGCATGAGTCATTTTTCATACTAGTTTCTATTATATCCGACTGGTGCCCAAGTACAAACTGCTATCGAACACTCCAAGCAAGGTCAACAACTGGATGGAGCGCTATTTATTTGTGAAGGTCAACGTTCAGTTATTACCTGAACCGAGTCGTTCTTCGTCATCACGTTGGTCGCATAAAATGGGTATACCGTGTTAGGATAATCTTGTTTAGTCGATGGCGTTTTTATTTTAACATATTTTTGTTTTGACTACAATATTTTTCCCATAATCGATCCTTCTCCCAGCCTGTCTGAGAACTTGTGACGCTTCGCAGAAATCGAGCTAGTCACTTGGAAGGAATTTACTCTAGAGAAGGTTTGTAAAATAAGGTTGAAGGTAGTGGCTGCTTCGTGGGACCTTGGTTTGGCTTTTATAAACCAGAAAGCAAACACAATGAATAGCAGTGTCATTCGCCCGAGGAAGACATTGGATTATATGGCCGAGCTCAAACAAGTTGTGCTCACACCGGCCGAAACTCCTACTCGTCATACTGATCAAGGGACGTCATCGAATAGAGTCGACGTGATCTTGTCGCAACCACCAATTGCTAAAAATGTAGGTCGGCGTTCCGACCAACGGACATTGATGAACAGGACTAACGTAAATACGACTTTATCATCGGGTGATGCGTCTAACAGACATGGTGCTTCTCGGAGATCATCACCTTTCCCTTCTTCAACTCGTGTCCCTTCTGTGAAAAACAAAGGCAAAGGGCACCTAGTATACATCTATAAGAAGAAGAATGTGCCATATTCTAGTATGTTCTTAAGCAATCGTCCCCTTAAGATCGGTGGGTCGTTGGAACCGCCTACCGCGACCGACACTCGACCGATCATTGATTTAAATGCTTCAACTCCTATGGTTACTGATTCCATAGTTGTTTCTATGATATCCACCATCGTTCCCCGACCTTCTAACCCTGATCCTTGCAACAAGTTGCTATGAACTTCTCTCATCCTGATGTCGATGCCTTCCTGGAAGACATGGATGCCTGCGCGAACTTTGTAGGCGAGGTTATTTATTTTCACTCTCCTGTTGCTCTAGCCGACATGGACTTCAACTGCTTATATAAGACAGCGCCCAAGGAGGTCGTCAAGGTTAGTTCATATCTTGAAATTATTCATTCATTGTTTTTGTTGTTCAAGTGATTCACACTATTTGGCCCGTAATTCCTGTCATGTTTCTACTGTCTTGAGAATATGTATGGTCATTATTGTAACTCATATGAGACCTATACACGAGCACTAAGGCAGTAACTCGACTAATAGACGCAGAAGATGGTTGAGTTTGATGAGCATAGCAAGTTGATCGACATGTCGAGGGCGAAGTCTCGAGCTGACCAGAGGAAGAGGTCGAGAAGTTGAGGAAGCGGGGCGTATATGATAGGCTTAGAGTTTAATCCTAGTCTATTACTGCAGAGAACAATTTAATGTAGCAAAGATAGGGTATCGAATCCACAGAGACCAGAATGCACGTTCAGTTAAAAACTAGAATATGTCTAAAGTAAGAATAAAAGATGTGATTGTGAATCAAAACGGTAATTAAAAAGCGGTTTAAAACTTATAATATAAAAACGTCAGGCAATAGGGAAATCTGTCGGTATTCAGGTTTAAAATCAAGTTAACATGCAGGATTTTAGATTGATAATAGTTCTCANAAAATAGTTCTCAACATGAAAGACGAATGCAGTTTAATCTCCTCTCGGAGTATTAAACCCTATGATCAAATCGTCAGAGACAAACTCTCGCCGTCTTTAAAACGATTCGATAATGCATTAAAACACAGATTCAATCGTTCATAAGCATTAAAACAATACTCTCGCATGCAATACAACTTATTCATCTAAATTAGGTCAGGTTTCTAAATCAAATCTCTTTGTATTTATTAACATATAATCATGAAATAGGTGATCAATCTAACTCAAGCAATGAGAACAAATTTAGACTAAGAACCTAACAAATTCAATCCTACAAAGTTAAACCTAACATTCAAACCTGGTTTTCCTAGGAAACCCTAAACCCTAACAATGGAACTACTCAGACATTGACATGCAATCACAAATCAAAATCAAAGAAGAACACATAATTAAAATAGATATAAATATAAAATAGGGTTCAGAATTCTTCTCCACAAAGGTTCATGATTCTTCTCCCAGTAATTCTCTCAGTAATTAAAAATAAAGCTTAGTTCTAAAAACCTAAAACACCTTGTATTTATAGGCTAAAAAAGTAAAATAATAAATAACGAAAACTTGGATAGGCTTGAGGACTTGATTTGCAAATTAGGAAAACTTCATATTCTCTTCGGGAAATTTTCCCGATCGAACAAGTGTTTGCCCGATCAGGCACTTCACATTTTTGCTCGACTATTCTCATTTGCTCGATTGATCTCAGTTGTCGTATTTTTCCAGGAACATTTGCCCGATCGGGCATATCGCCTGCCCGATCGATCACTTTTGTCTGCAACTTCTAATTCTTCTGAAACTTCCTGAAATCTCATGAAATGCATCGTTTTTGCTTCGATTTGACCCGAACACCTAGAATACTGAAATTCTACCAAATATGCAATGAAAACACTTGGAATAATGCAGAATAACAAACATAAATGCTCACTATTATGCATTAAAACCGAGTAATATTAGTATAGCGCGCCGAGACTGCAAAGAAAGAGGTTGACGCCTTGAAAGCTGACCTTGCTAGAATTCGGGAGTTGAGTGACAAAAAGGGGAAGTTATACAAGGACCAAGCTGACTGATACCAAGCTGAGAGGGAAGCAGCTTCTAAGGCTTAGGAAGAAATTATGGCAAAGTTTGAGGCTATGTTGGCAAAGATCTGAGCTCACGTTCTCTCTCGAGAAGAAGCAGAGTTCAATGTTGCAATGTATAACAAGATTTGGTCTTCGATCAACCTCATAAATGTGATCCGGGAGGGCGAAGATGAGGTTCCTACAAAATTTCAGAAGGACTTGGCCAAGTATGAGGCCTTGATTCGTGATGAGAGTGTCATCATACTGAACGAGGGAGGTATTGGGCTTTCTCCTCATTTGAACAAGGTTGGGTCAAACGTTGGTGTGATGACCCCAGTAGCAGTGGATGTCCTTTGGGCATCGGTTATGGAGATTGGTGCGGGATTTGGTGGTAATATCACGAATTCCAATGTGAGAAATGTAGCCGCTGGTGTTGAAGAAAGGACGGGCGAGGATGGCGCTTAATCGATACAAGTAGTGAAGGAACATAAACTAGATAGAGGGGACAAATAGGTGAGAATGGTGTNGTCGCCCCCCCCCCCCCCCTTGGAGCTTCAACCAACACAACAGGTGGCGGAAGTGGTGCTGCTATAGAAGAGACTTTCGAGAGGAAGATCGTCATGGATGAGTGATGCCCTTCTCTCCCTTTTTTATACTTTTTGAACAATGGTCTCCTTGCGAGGGAAGAGGTCGTAGACGACCTTGTAAAAATTACTCTTCCTTTTTTATATGAATTTGGGAATTTGACACTTCTATTTGCATTTGGTTGGTTGTGTCAAGTTATTTTGTGATAGTAGGTGCGATCTTTGAATAACGATGATGACACATGGAACGCCAATTATTTTGACGAGTTTATTCCATGATCTGAGTTATGAACGACATATTTTAGTTGGGAGAGTGGCCGTGATGAGGACATGTATACTCAGAGTTCTTACTTGCAGAGGGTTTGTATTCCTGAGCCGCTCTTTGATGTCAAAAAAGTCCATGTGTTTATCGCAATTAGAGTAGCCGAGGGGCTAGGATTTATGTTCTTGTTTAGCGTTTTTCATTTTGACTTTTACATTATAGTTGTGTTTGATCTTAGTGCAAAGTGTTCACTTCATTAGTGAGGGAACAAGAAAAATTTTTTTGAACAATATATCGACCAAACGTTTTGGATCAAGAGTTTGGGTCTAGATATATGCGAGCCGAAGCTTGGCTTTTTTTAATTTAGAGTTTTTATTCTCGTTAAGGTCTGAGTATGGCTAAGACCTTGGTGCATTTTTTCCGGCTTTCAATTATTCTTTATTTTTAAACATTTTAAGGCGAGGTCTCACCCAAAAAATGACTTATTTTTCAGTATACCGAGGCGACTCGTAGTCTGTGTCGCGATGACTTTCCGGAATTATGAAAGATATGAGGAAAATGTTATTTATTTATTCGNAAAAAACCCCCCCCCCCCCCCTTTTTTTTTTTTTTTGGGGGGGGGGGGGACGACAGCTGAACCTCGTTGAGGCTGCCTACATACAATGAGTGGTTGGATTTCCTGCCATAGTCAATAGCTCGTAAACTCCATCTTTGAAAACTCGGGATACCAAGTAAGAGACTTCCCATCTTGCATCGAGTTTCCCTGCTTTATATTCGGCTGTGTTTTGAAAACTTTCCGAGAGGACGATGTCCCCTTAGAAAATTTTTCGTGTTTTGACGTTCTTGTTAAAAGTACCGAGCTGCAGCGGATTGGTACTTTTGTATTCGTAATATATCTTTGTCGGGGTCGTCTTCGAGGTCATCGAGGTGAGGCTGCAAGAGCTCACTGTTGAGGTCGACGTCGCCGAGCATAATGGCTTTGCGAATAGTGCTGACATTAACTTCGGTCGGGACGAGGGCTTTAGTCCCACGTGACAGAGAGAAAGGAGTAATGTTCGTTGATTGCCGAGATGTAGTTTGGTATGATCATAGGACGCCGTCAAGTTCATGTGCCCATAATCCTTTTTTTTTTTGAGACGCTTTTTTACGCCATCTATAATCAATTTGTTAATAGCCTCGGCTTGGCCGTTGGTCTGGGGTAAAGAGGCGTGACTTAATTCAAACTTATCTTCCAAAGCGCATAGAAATTGACGAAGACCTTTGAGGAGAAGTTTGTGTTGTTGTCCGTGACAATTTTGTATGGCAGTCCGTGTCAACATATGATGTTTCTCCAGACAAAGCTTTGGACCTTGAAATAAGCTTCGGCTTCTACCTATTTGGTAAAGTAGTCGGTCATAACGAGCTAGTACCTTTTTTCTTGATTCAGGGAAGTGGCCGACGATGTCCATCCGCCAACGCATTAATGGGTATGGAGTGACTGCCAACCTGAGCAGCTTCGTGGGTGCATGGTTGAGTGGTGCGTGCGTTGACATTGTTCACATCATTTGGCGTAGATGTGGCAATCAGTGGTCATAGTGGGCCAGTAGTATCTATGGCGTCTTATTCGAAGGGTGAGGGAGTGTCCCCCAGAGTGGTTACCAACGACACTGTCATGAGCTTTGGCGGTGGATTCTTCTTTGTTAACGCATGCTAGGAGTATACCGTGCACGCTTTTTTGGTATAGGGCATGATCGACTATTTTGTAATTTGCGCTTCGTGCATTGAGATGATGTGCCTTCCATTTGTCGCTTGGAACGGTGCACATAAGCAAGTAGTTGAGGATCTCAATTTGCCAGTCGCTGGTGTCAATCTCCGTGATGTCCTTGCTTATGGATGAGTCGGTTTAGATTATTATGATGATGTTTGGGTGTATTCTTGGCTGCTTTATGACCTCGTCAGGAATTTGTCTCCACTCCTTTGACCCAGATGCAATTGCGGCTAATTCGTCAGCAGTTCGGTTATCCTCTCTTAGGATTTATTGTGACATGGAAAAAATCAAACCGTGACGCGATCTTTTTGAGTACTGCGAGGTATTTTTCCATCTGCTTGTTCTTGGTGTTGTATTCTCCATTGGAATGACTAGCGACCGGTTGTGAATCACGAGAGGCATGAATTATCTTATCACTGAGGCCCCTCACAAGGCGTAGGCCGGCAATTATGGCTTTGTATTATGCTTCATTGTTGGACACGGTAAAGCCAAGGCAAAAATATTTCTCCAGGCCTTCGCCCGTTGGTGACTCGAGTTGGATACCAATGCCAGCGCCTTGGCGATAAGAGGATCCGTCAACGTATAACTTCTAGGTTTTTCTCGTTTTGTTGTCCGCAAGCTCGGGTGGTATTTTCTTGATGAAATCGGGTAACACTTGACTCTGGGCGCTGTTTGTCTGCGGTATTCAATGTCATATTTGCTGAGTTTGATGGCCCACTTGATCATTCTCCCGGACTGTGTTGGGCTATGTAGAATGGTGCGGATGGGGAAGGTTGTTAGGATGACGATTGGATGAGATTGGAAGTATAGGCGCAACTTACGTGTTGTGGTAACGATTGCGAACGCGAGTTTTTCCATGACTGGATATTTGAGTTCCGCTCCTGTAAGGGTTTTGTTGACGTAGCATATTTGGCGTTTCTCACTGCGGCCTTCCTTAACAAGGATGTCGCTAACTGCGGCCGAGGATACCAAGACGTAAAGAAAGAGCGTTCCACCTTCGACCGGCTTAGTTAAGATGAGTGGTTGCAAAATGTACGATTTTAGTTGTTGGAACGTTGTTTCGTACTCGCTATCGCATTCGAATCTTCTGTTTTTCTTGAGCAACTGATAAAAGGGTAGGCAACGATCGATTGAGCGGGAAATGAAACGATTGAGCTCGGCGATGCGGCCGGTGTGGCGTTGGACTTCTTTAGGAGTTCTGGGAAAAGCTAAATCGATGATAGCTGTTATCTATTTGGGATTTGCCTTGATACCTCGCTTAGTGACCACATAGCCGAGGAACTCCCTTGATGTGACCATGAACGTGCATATTGATGGATTGAGCTTCATGTTATACTTGTTAAGTATGCTGAAGCAGTTCTGCAGATGTTGAATGTGTTCTTTTGCGACTGGAAATTTGATAAGCATGTCGTCTATATAGAATTCCATCGATTTGCTGAGGTGGGTTGCGAACATGCGATTCACCAGCAATTGGTAGGTTGCCCATGCATTCTTGAGTTTGAATGGCATGACCTTATAGAAATACGTACTGTGATCTATTATAAACGACGTCTTTTTCCTATCGTTGTGGTGCATTATTATCTGATTGTATCCCGAAAAAGCGTCCATGAAACAAAGCATCTCGTTTTTTGCAGTTGCTTCCACGAGGCGGTCGATGTGCGGTAATGGGAAACAATCTTCCGGGCAGGCTTTGATTGAGGTCGGTGAAGTATATTCATACTCGCTATTTTCCGTTCTTCTTTTTGATGATCACGGGGTTAGCTAGCCATTCAGGATACTTGACCTCGCCGAGTGAACCTGCTTTTAGGAGTCGTTCGACCTTGTTGCTTGCTGCTTAAAAGCATTTTGATCCCAGTTTTCGTCGCTTTTGTTTTATGGGTTTAAATGTTGGATCTATGTTCAGCTCGTGACCAGTGATTGTAGGACGTCGAGGTGTTGCCCTTCAGGAAAGTGATAAGTTATTCCCGTAGGTGGTGATCGAGGTTGCTGTCGATGCCTACCGTTCTATATGGTTGGTGCTTATCGATATTGACTTGATCGATGGGCTCACATCTAGGGGGACCTTTCCTGATGGCCTCTGATGTCTTGGCTTCGATGCTCCTAGGTGATGTAGTTGCTATAAGATAGTTTCCGCCCACTGCCTATGCTCGGTGAGGAAGTAAGTTCGGGAGACTCTTTGATTTCCCCAGATAACGCGGGTCCTAGTAGCAGTTGGGAATTTGACGCACTAATGGTAAGTTGACACTGCGGCTTTCATGTCGTATAACCAGGGGGTTCCCATTATCGCGTTGAACGTCAGATGTTTGTCAATCACCATGAACTTGGTGAATCTCGTTTGAGTTCCTGCTTGAACCGGAAGTTGGATTGTTCCAATGGTGTTTACCGTATCACTGCCGAAGCTTGTAAGTGGGTGACTCGCGGTCTTAGTAGCGTCGTTGCCGACTTCCATCTTGGTCAATGTATCCTTGAAGATGATGTTTACCGAGCTGCCTGTATTGATGAGGATCCTCGAAACTTATGTATTTGCTATGACGAGCTTAAAGACTAAAAAGTCATTGTGGGGGATGCTCAATCCGTTAGTATCGCATTGGCCTGGTCGAATGCGTCCTCAGGACAGCCTCTAGTGTAAAATTTGCTGCGACTGGAGCGGCGACTTGATTCTTTGATTGATCTGACGGAATTTCTACGCTGCTTCAATCCTCCCATTATGATGTTTATTCTTCTCCTATGATTCGGGAGCACGTCATTGCGTACATCGTCGTCCTCACTATCGTATTCATCTTGTGACCGAGGCTGTCACCTGTTGTAAAACGTTCACGCAACAATTCGGAATAAGACTTCTATTGCTTTCTTTTGTGTTCTTGAATTTATTTTCGTATTCTTTAATTTCGTGTTCTGAATTTTTCGCGTATAGACTTACAAAAATCCGGTATCTCTAAAAATGTTAGAATTCTCTCTGATTATCCGTTCGACAATTCGGTTCCCACATCAACCTCGGTATCAATAAATTTTTATAGAGTTTATGGGCATTTGTTGCGAGGTCTAATTAGTAGCACGTAGATAAATCTCTCTTATCATACTAGAGTAAAAATTGTTAAAATAACAGAACAAAATTAAAGGAAGAAACAAAACATAATTATGACCATGATGCTGCCTATTATGGCCTTGTAGATACTGTTACAATAACCATAAGCGATTCAACAAATTGTACATAATGGTCAAATTAGTCAAATGCCAAAAAGCACTTCGGTTTTGCCTTTTGTTACGACTTTAAGAACACTCATCACATGTAACGCAAAAGAAAAAACAAAACAGAAAGAAAGAAGAGTTGAAGAAAAGAGAATCTTAGAGAAGAGCTAATACACATCCACTTAGGTGGTTTCATCACATACAGCTTTCTAGAACTTCAGCTCCATCACGACATGCATCATGTTTCACTGCAAATTTGGAAGAAGAATCAGTAAACTAGCAAAAGGAAAGGACAATTGAAATGTTAACAGATTCTTAAAAACCAAAGAATTACCTGCTGGTGCTGCTGGTACCCGCCGGGCTGCTGGTAGTTTCCATAGCCAGCCCCAGGGTAGCCACCATAGTAGGCGTTAGGGTCCTGCGGAGGAGGTGCATATCCGTATCCTTCATATCCCTGAGGAGGATATCCATAGTATCCACCACCACCACCATACTGGCCTTGATCAGGTTGAGTCTGTAACATGGACCGAGACATCAAATGACATTAAGTAGAGAGCATTGTTAAACTTGTTTCATTATCTAGTGTGGATACAAACCTGCTTGTTGGAAGGAGTGCGACCCCATGAAAGACGAATGCTTTGTCCTCCAAGTTGTGTTCCATTCAACATGGAGAGTGCTTGTTCCGCACATGCCCTGAAGCGCACACACAGGGAAAAAGTTGTGAAACACATTCTCTAAATAAAAATCAAGTTTCTCTTCATGGTTACACTACTACCTATTAGCATATTGAACAAATCCACAACGCTTTCCTGCTGGTATTTTAACATGAACTAGTTCACCAAATTGACCAAAAACAGACTTCAAAACATCTTCTGTTACACTTTGATCTAAAGCTCCAACAAAAATCTGGAATAACAAACATGACATTTAACTTTTACAACAAATGGAACAGGATTAAGGTTACCAAACAAAGTACACACCGTTGTGTTAGTTGGATCACTTTCTCCCGGATTTCCCGGATTTCCTTGAGGGCTTTGATATGCAGCTGCAAACAATACACAAGACCTTAGATGAGAAAATTCAAACTTCTATCCACTAATCAGTTAAAACAGGCAAGGAAACAGAACCTAAAGCAAACAAGCACAAACGGCATTAATAATTATAACATTATCCCAAATCAAGACCAAAGAATATCAACAGATAATGCAAATGCCTTTGAAACAGCTTGGTGACTAAGAAAAAGATATTTGAAGTTCGTTGATAACTGATACAAAATCATAAAAGATGTTCTAGTGGGAAGCGCCTGCAGGATCCAACCTAGTGAAATTATGGAATGGAACTTAAACCCTCCAGGGTATGAATGACAAGTATCCTAAATTCCTTCCAACGTCTGATACTCTTAACATAGTAATCAACTTTCCAAAAGAACACTAAAGAAGAGTTGATGGTATAAATTTGGAGGAGAAAAGTAACTGAAAAAAGGAAGAAATTGTAACACTATTTAGTAAAAAAAAATGAACTGAGAACTATGAAGAAGATTACAAAACACTCTTTAAGGACTTCAAAATGGAAAAGAAGAGTAATGAACTATGTAATAAGAAAGGAATTAACTTAAAGGTAGGGCAATAAAGTAAAAAAGAAAAGACTTCTGCTTGCTAGGTAAAGAACTGGAAAGTAATTTGACTGTGGTTAATAAAAGCTACTTGTAATTAACTTCTTCTGAAAACATAACCAACTGACCTAAATGAGGCCACGCATTAAGGTGGTATCATTTTCGGCTGAAATCAGTTCCGGGCCCCCCAAAGAGAGCCTCTTGTTTCTCCTGCTTTAAGACAACATGAGTTTTTTCTTATAAGTTGTAGGATGTTTTACGATATTAAGTCTTTTAAGTGATTAAAGAAAGGTAAGAAGCGGAATGAAAAGGGCAGACACATTCTAGTTATATTTATGTATCAATTAACAGAACAAGCTAAACCACTCAGAAATATAGCAGTAAAGGAATACCCCCACAGAAAAGATGATCAACCAACATAGACGGTAAAAGACTCTGAGTCATATCACCAATCAACATATTCTAAATTCATCAGATATATGGCTCCTTAATATTAAAACATACCTGGTTGCATTGTAAGAGGCTTCTTGTTAGCAGCTGGACCAGTACGCATAGGCCTGGATGAGCAGTATTGACCGTTCATTTCAGTCATAGCACGTATCTGCTCACTTTCATCTGCAAACCTAACAAACCCATAGCCCTTGGACCTTCCAGTGGTCCTATCAGTCACAACTTTTGCCCCCTTGACAGAGGTATACACATTCTTGAATGTTTCAGTAAGCATATAGTCAGTAACATCAGGTGCCAGGTCTCCTACAAAAAGTGTGTGCTCAGGCCCATCAGACTGGCGTCTCTCTCCAGCTCCAAGCTGAGCCCAGTTCAGCCTGAAGGTCTGTTCACTGCTCGGCATTTGACCACCATTGTATGTCTGCAAAATCCTCTCAGCTGCAGCATGACTCACAAACTCAATAAATCCATAACCTTCCGAAAATCCAGTCTGCTTATTGCGAATGACTTTAGCTGATTGAGCCTGTAGCCGCAAAGAAACAAACACTGAGACTTAACTAACCGCAAGAAAACATCACAACATATCTTAAACTTACACAGGATAAACCTTTTATCAAGGAAGAAAAGTTCAATATTCCAAATGAAAAACGAATGACAAAAAAATCACAAAGTTGAGCCAATGAAATAGCTTTCTCCAAAATTTCACAGGATTTCAAATTACCTCGCCAGTGAGAGCGAAGATGCTCATGAGATAGCTCTCATCCATCCATGGCTGCAGGTCTCCGATCCACAACGATCGGATCTCGCCAGCCGATCCTGGATTCTGAGATCCACCGCCATACTGTTGCTGCTGTGGTTGACCAGGAGACGGCGCCGATTGTGGATTCCATCCAGCCGGCGGCTGACCCTGTTGATGTTGCTGCTGCTGCATAATCATCCACGACTGCTGCTGGTGGTGATAAGCCTGCTGGTCTGAAGGAATATGTCCTGAGCCTGTGGAAGCACCGTTAGCGACTGGAGGTGGCTGCTGCATCATGGTGACGAAAACCTAAATGGAGGGACGAGAGATGTCGCAGATACAGCTCAAATGTTATCTATGACGAAAGGGCAAAATGAGAGAGAGAGAAAGACTGAGAGCTGTCTCGATAACATTGTATATACACACGAAAAAATAACAAAAAAAACAAAAATATCTTGTAATATGGGCTTCGCATGGGCCAACAAAGAAAGTTTGGGCTCAGCCCAATTTGTAAGGACTGGAAGTACAGTAACCAAAAGTCCATGGGAGATATTATATACAAAAGAATATACAGACTCTAACCAACAGGTTTCTTTTGAAATGATTATAGGTAAACCTTTACACCTAAATTTGTGGATCACAACATGAAGTCACTACTAACAAACAGACAATACAAATCATTTGTAGGTTCTAACAGTTCTTTGGTCTGTGATATTTTGGAGGCAAAGACGGACAATGCTCGTTCATATGAGGGTATGGTTCCATAGTATTGTAACCTGGAAGTTCCATTCTGTATTTCCCAAGTATTTGACAGTACGGAAGCTTTACATCATCATTGTCATTGCACCATTTGGGTAAACGGCTTGAATTGTTCTCAAAAAACTTGAGCATGTAAGCATCTTTGATCTGCAAAAATGGGTATGTGTGAGTCTGTGTGTGTGTGTGCTTATAGGTATCTTCTAGAGTATGTGTAGATTGGTTCTCACCGTGAACTCGGTGACCTGAATGGAACTAGAGATTGGATTAAACAAACCAGCTTCTTTGTACATTTCAAGGATGAAAGCAATACAAGAAGCTGATTTCCCATCACTATATATCCAATCATCTTGTTCAGGAACTGCCAACAGCTCGTCAAAAGAGGATCCACGCTTTTCAACTTCCACCAGCACATCAGG
Source organism: Iberis pinnata (assembly GCA_900406425.1). Lineage (NCBI taxonomy): Eukaryota > Viridiplantae > Streptophyta > Magnoliopsida > Brassicales > Brassicaceae > Iberis > Iberis pinnata. The sequence continues at coordinate 5,396 of OVBE01006618.1, read as the reverse complement.
TAGATCAAGACCCTGCCATTTTACAATATCTCAGAGAAAGAACTACAGAAAACGAATAAGATAATAACATAGAAGAATGCAGAAATCGACTTATATTGATTTAAGCATACGGTACAATGTGCCTAGAGCTCAATCTACATATTTTAATCCATTTAAGCCGAAAGTGAACTAGAGAAGTAATTAAATGATTGATTTAAGCATTCTGAACAAGTGAAATGAGTGAAGAAAACGCTAATACCTCTGTTCCAAGTCGCTTGTTAAGGGCTTCATTCCACATGTTAGCAGCATAATCAGGCTGGATTTGGCTCCAGACCGTCATGACAGAAGCAACCTGGAAACATATAAAACAAAAAATGGAGCAAGGAATTATTAACCTCAGAGAAAGTGTTTAAAGAGGACACACTGAAGCTTATATTTTCATTAATGCGAAAGTTTTAAGAAACGAAAACTAACAAGATGAGCATCGAGAGGAGGTGGGTAGTTTCCACTAATGGTATCGATCCAGCTAAAGATCAAGTTGTGATAGCCATATGGTTTACCATCCATGCTGCGAGCATATTCCCATGCAGCTGTAACATTAAACTTGGCTCGATAATCAGGATGCAACGGTAGCAATGCAATATGAGGATTTGAGTCATCCTTGGTTAGTTCAAACTCCCACCACTTTTCCCATGGCAATATCGCTATTACATCTTCTCCCTATATACCAAAGAATTCAAAAGAGAAGACATGAAATAATTTAATGGCTATATCATTAATTCATGTAGCATTTCAAGTGTTACCTTTTCGTTTTCATTCCCGGATTCACCAACCCAGAGTTTCCCTTCAGAATCTCTCAAACAGACAGCAGTGTGACCAGCATAGGCTCCACTTACCCACTTCTCAAGCGTCTCAAAACCACCCCACCGCCCACGAATTTTGGAGATAGCTAGTAAGTCTCCAGAGTGAATTTCATCGGTAGTAATGTTTGTAACCCATGGTTCAGGACGAGCATAAAAATTAGCACCCATATGCTTCTCAAGAAATGCAATATTAGAGTTCTCTCCCCAACCGGTATTGGTAAAGAGAGGGAAGACATCCCACAATGCTCGGAGAGTTCCTACCATCCCTGCTTCCATGAGGAATATCGAAACTCCTTTTTGCTTAACCTGATCAAATGTGAGCATCAAAGGCAAAACAAAAAAGCCATTAGATATATTATCTCTAAGAGAAGGAATAAACATCACCAGCTTACATATTCATACTCGGCTTTTCCCTCCCACTCATTGAACTCCATGGTGTGTTCCCTTGACATGAAGTACCAGTCCCATGTCACACGATATGGAGTCACAAAGACATAAATATCCATACATGTCCAGCTATGTGCCTTATCAACCTGCATAAAATACCCAACATCTTGAATCAATTTCAAGATTCATCAACTGTAAACAGCTTCCAATAATCCTGTAGAAAGTTAGTAACAAACCAAGGGAACTAACTAACTAATGATGAAGGATGACGCTTACAAAGAAATCACCTAAACCTGCAACTAACTAAAAAGCAAATCACTTACTAAATAAAAGAAAAAGTCAGTTGGAAATTCGAAATGTTCTTCAAAATGTATCCCAAAAGCCTAATTCTAAAATCTAACAACATGGGAAGAGAATGGAGTTCATCATCAAGCTTCTTTGATGTAAATTAAGGATCGTTAGAGCACAGTAAGAGAAACAATTCAACATTTTGTCACCTTAATGTGAAGTGTACCGCCGCCGAATTCGGAAGCGGACTTGTTATTAAGCTCCAACCAAGCCTTGTTCTCATAGAAACAAGCACCTTTCCATTCAACGACATCGTTTTTAAGAGAAGCGGAGCCGATGTAAGTAGGGAGGAGATCGACGGCACCGTTGAAAGAGTTCATTAGCGGCCATGAGACTTGCCTAGGCAATAACGGAAGCACGTCACGAGGGTGAAACGGTAATTTCACTAAAGACACGGTGAGAAGCAGCAGTACTGTAACGGCGACGAAGAAGAAGAAGAAGAAGAAGAAGAAGAGGCGCGGGGACGATGGAGCCGCCATTGCTAACGTCTTGGATCGGTGTCTATCTTTCCGTGACGAAATCGGAAACTCTGGATTTTCTTGATCGTTTTGTATTCTTAAGGTATTTATATTGATTCGGTATATTCTTTAGATACCCATGTAATAAAATCAACTTATTAGTATTTATATATTTAGACATATTCAATTTTGCGCATTAATTAAATATATAAATTGAATAAAGACAAACAATCCGAATATACCAATCTTTAACGTAATCTCTTTAGTCTTCTTATCGTTATCACACCACATGTTCTCTCTTTCAATGGCTATACCACTTCAAACCAAGTACACTCATCAAACTAGTCTCGCTATCACAAGAAGTCACCGTCTATCGCTTCTCCGTCTACGTGCCACGTGCTCGGTCACTAACACCACCACCAAATTAGTTCAGCCTAACCACGAGAAGCTTGAGGTTGTGAATCTTTCTCCCCTTTCCAATGACCTAACTCTTCAATCGACATGGACCCACCGCTTATGGGTTGCAGCCGGTTGCACCACTGTGTTTGCCTCTTTTGCAAAATCTATTATTGGAGGCTTTGTGTCTCATCTCTGGCTTGAACCAGCTTTAGCCGGTTTTGTCGGTTACATTTTAGCAGATCTAGGCTCTGGTGTTTATCATTGGGCCACTGATAACTACGGTGATGAGTTGACGCCTTTGGTAGGAATCCATATCGAAGATGCGCTACGTCACCATAAGTCGCCTTGGATAATCACTAAATGTCAATTTGCCAACAATCTACATTTTCTGGCTCGAGGCACGACTTTGATAGTTCTTCCACTAGTTATTGCATTTAATGACCAAGTGGTTCATGGCTTTGTGAGCATATTTGCATTTTGTGTATTGTTTTGCCCGCAATTCCATGCTTGGGCTCATGGAAACAAGAGGAATCTTCCACCAATAGTGGTAACATTGCAGGACATGGGTTTGCTCGTTTCACGGAGACAGCACGTGAATCATCACCGACCTCCGTATAACCACAATTACTGCGTTGTAAGTGGTGTGTGGAACAAGGTTTTGGATAAAAGTAAGGTCTTTGAAGCATTAGAGATGGTGTTTTATTTTCATCTTGGAGTAAGATCGAGGTCATGGAGCGATACTAACTCCGAGTACACACAAGAGATCGACTTCTTGAACAATGACCAATGATTTTGTAACTGTGAATGGTTTAGAACAAATGATTCATGTTTCGCATATTTTATGGTCATATGCAAATTGCCCCATCCAATGAGTATTTCTTTTTGGTGTAGAAGTCATTTTCGTAGTCTCCATATATATAGAATCTGATTATTCAAAATTGATGATGGCACTCAAACACAGCTTGAAGCTTCAGCTTTTAAACTGTTACATGTGATAGCAAAACTTGTTTATCACGAGGACACTATAACCGTTATGCTGTTTCATTGTCTTAGGTAAAATATTGTCAATATATTGTTGGAACTCAAATTTTGCTTCAGGTAAGTTTCAGACAATTATTGGATGAATTTCCTAAAAAAACTTTATACCGACGGGACACTATTAAATATAGTGTACTCATATATCTCAAAATTAGAATTGTTTTGAATGAGAAATATATTTTCTAATGTTTATGCTTGGATAGCATAAATGGGATAATTTGTTTTGTCAAACCATATATTTCATTACCATAGTGTTTACTCTCCATTAAAAGAGTACAACATTACAAATAACACAACAAGACCTACAAACATACATGTTGTAGGAGCGTTAAAGACAACAATAGAAAGAAAAAATATAGGATCAAGAGAACAAAACGAATCATCAGTATAGAATTTTCGGTACTCATTGTGATTTCCGAGAATAAGGAAAAAGATGTTGTTTTCCAACAATCGGAGAGGCATGTGTTTCCATAGCTTCGAAAGCGTCGCTGAAACTTTGGAACGGGAGATGCCAAAACACGATTGAGATGCGCAAGTCGTTCTGCATCTACAACAAAAAATAAACAATCGCTAATAAATGGGATAAAGCCCTTAGCGTTTAAACAAACTAGAACCAAGCTAGTAGAGACCTCAATACAAGATAAATTCAGGAAACAAAAAAAGTAACCCGACAACAAGATTCCAAAGAAGAACCAGAGACTGCAAATAGCAAGAAAATGCCACATAAAAACGGTAATAAAATTCGATACCATGTTTAAACATATCGTAAAACGCAACCAATAAGAACAATAGAATAAACTAGACCACACATGGCAGTAATGTTTCTTAGCATCATAATCACCCAATTAAACCTTCCACAATCACACCTCATGGACAATAGACTTAGTCTTATGCTATTCAATTTAGGCTCAAAGGTATTCAAAAGAATCAAAACATGATATGGCAAGTTTTGATTAAATTGAACCCAATTAGACCTAGAGATTAGAATATAGAAGACACAACGTATTTGAGTACATACCTTCTCAGGAGAAGTGGTGAGAAAACAATGGAGAGACAAGGAGGAGTGGATGAAGCTTGCAACGGGGAGTAAATTCCAGCGGTGGTGAACGACAAGGGACGAAAGAACACACAACTTGGAACGGTGAAAGTGGATTCGTGACGGTGTAGTCGTCACTCACCAGATTTGGCGAATACCATTTGAGTAGCAGGGGCGGCGAGGAACTCACGAACAGTATCAGCAAGAGGTCTCGAGTCCGGCGCCCGCGGCAGCGACCGAGATAGACGAAGAAGAAGCAAAGACTTGAGCGAAGAAAAGAGAAGAGACCGGCGAGAGAGACTTAACAGTAGCATGAGACGAATGGCGGAGCGGCGAAGGCGCGGTGTCAGAAAACAACATCTTGAAAGGCTTCTTGGAAAACGTGTATGAGAGAGACTCAGACAACTAGGGCTTTTCACAGTAGATTGAGTTTATTTGGTACAAATTTGGCGAGGGATGAGACGATTTCATCGGTAAGGACAGAATCCCTAAACAAAATTTAGTCAAAAATGGGAAAAAATATGCTAGTGAAGAAGTCCTAACATGAAATGTTTTGGACTGTTTTATAAAGTGAAAAATGAACTCATGTTAAATTTAGCACACACGAATCGAGACGAATTCGAATTCAGGATCAAGTTTACATGCAATAATGGATTCATTGACGTTAACCACAATAACCAATTTTTACATCAATGTTTTGGTTATGTAATTGATCACTACATATGTTCAAAATGGGTAAAAAAGTAATTTGTTATGATAAATTATTATAATAAATGCGAGAACTGATTTAATCAATTTATAACATTTCATTCCACCGATGCTTCAAAATAAATTATTTATTAATTGGCATAATTCAACTAAAAATAAAAATTATAAGAAGAAAATATA
>OVBE01006617.1:0-19603 GCA_900406425.1 Iberis pinnata | reverse complement strand
ATATATACGCTTGATTCCGAAATTGGAGCGTCCTTAACTTATGAAAAACTTTAGACATATAAGTCTTTGTAATGTCAGTTACAAGGTTATATCAAAAGTGATCAGCTAGCGGCTTAAGGCCTTGTTGCCAAAATTAATTTCAGATACTCAGTCTGCATTTGTGACGGGTAGAGTTATCTTTGATAATATTCTATTGGCGCAAGAGGCGTTTCACGTCCTTTGTTCGAATTATCGGGCTCGCAGGAATTTTTGGCTATTAAAACATATATGAGTAAGGCCTACGATAGAGTAGAGTGGTGATTTTTATAGGATGTAATGCTTAAAATGGGCTTTGATAAGAAGTAGGTTAATTGGATTATGATATGTGTTTCTACAGTTTCATACCAAATCTGATTCAATGGGATTCTAAAAGGTAGTGTGAAGCCCAGTAGGGGGTTGAGACAAGGAGACTCATTATCACCATATTTGTTCATTCTATGTACGTAAATTCTCATTGCAAATCTCATAAAAGCGAAAGTCACTAAATCCATTAAAGGTGTACATCTAGCCAGGGGTTTCCCACCTATATCACATATGCTTTTCGCGGATGACAACATTTTCTTCTGTAAGGAAACTCTACAACAATACCAACAGATTTTGACAATCCTAGATCTCTATGAGAGTGCATATGGTCAAATTACTAACCTGGACAAGTCCACAACCATTTTTGATAATAGGATACCAGTGCAAGATAGGTGGTTGCTGAAGCGGAGATTGGGTATATATGAGGAAGACGGAAAAGGAAAATATTTGGGGATTCCGGAACAAATACAAGATTCCAAAGTATAAGTATTTTCTTACGTGAGAGACCAACTAAATTCTCTAATTAATGGGTGGACTGCACATTTTTTATCAAAAGGAGATGAAGAGGTCATGATTAAATAGGTAGCCCGGAAAATCCTTACCTATGTTATGTCTTGTTTCCGCCTCCAGAAAGGACTGATTAAAAACATTACTAGTGTAATTGCGAATTTTTGGTGGAATACTAATGGACACTCAAGAGGTATGCATTGGGTCGCATGGTCCCGTGTACGTCTCACGAAGAAATGGGGAGGAATATGGTTTAAGTCACTTGAGGTATACAACCAAGCGTTGCTGGCTAAGAAGCTTTGGAGACTATATAAATGTATGAACTCTCTTCTTTTTCGGAGCCTCAAGGGACATTATTATAAAATATGTCTGCCACTCTTTGCAAAGAAGCCTAACAGGCCATCATGGGGATCGAAGAGCATTTGGGAATCTGCACCTCTTTTACTCCATAGGTTACGTCGTACTATAGGAAAAGGCCAAGATACGAGGGTGTGGTCGGATAATTGGTTAGCGCTGCCCAACCCTTCTCCTGCAAGAAGTAATCACCCAATCAAGAATTTGGACTTAAGAGTCTCTGATCTTATGAGGGAGGGAACAGGTAATTGGAATATACCTCATATAAAGAAATTGGTATAGAAGGAGGATATGTCTCATATTCTAAGTATCATACCAAATTACCTCTGACAAGATGGCTTTTGTTGGAACTTCACAAATACATGTAAATACTCAGTTAAATCAGGATATGAGGTAGTTATGGATAATTTGGATCAGGAGAATCAGTGCTTGAACCAATCACCCTCTCTAAATTCAATTGAAGAATCCATTTGGAATTTGTCGGCCCCCAATAAACTTAGGCATTTTCTATGGAGGATGGTATCAGGAGCTTTTGCTGTTAATTTGCAACTTCAGCGGCGCAATCTACATGCAGATAACTTTTGCTCAAGATGTGGTTCGGATTCCGAATCAATTAACCACGCTATGTTTACGTGCCCCCAACATTTCAATGCTGGATTTTATCTCATTTACCGTGTTCCTCGGACATATTTCCATCTGATAATGTGTATCCAAATATCCACTACATAATCACCCTTGAGGTCTCTAATTCCAATCAAAAGGATATGCTCAAAGCATTCACGTGGATTTTTTGGTACATATGAAAGGCTCAGAATGATAAGTGTTTTAATAATGTGGATTGGGACCCATTGGACATTCTCACGCTAGCTTAAAGAGAAGCCTCAGAATGGCACTTGGAAAACCTAAAACCACAAGATTACCCAACGGACACTGAGGTAGGTCCCGATATCATCTTGGATGAAACTTTTAGGTGCTGCTATCTAGATGGTTCCTGCAAATCGGGGGAGGGGGGATATGCTCAGTTTTTTAGGATGGGTACTTCAAAACGTCGTAGGAATGGTTGTTGCGATAGGCCTAGCGAGAATTAGGCGGAGAATATCACCGGTACATACCAAACTTCTAAGCCTACTGCGGGCTTTAGAGAGTTTGTGGTGAATTAAACAACTTTGCTTTGTCCTTTTCACATATTCTATGGATCTCACCAAAATGATTATGGCGCCTTAAGAGTGGCCAGCTTTCGCATCGGAGCTTCTAAGCTGCATAAGTTGAAAAGGAAATTCTCGAACTTTCAACTTATTTATAAACCTTGAACTTCCAATACTTGAGTGGATCTTCTTGCTAGAGCAGCGAGGGAACAAAATGTTTTATTTCAGATTGTCAATAAATCTATTCATGATTGGGTTGTAGATTTGAACAATGTTTTCTGATATTTAATTAATAGATTTTATGAAGAAAAAAAGAAAATCTACAAACGAGTTAAGGCTATCTAACGCAATCTTCTTATACTCAATAATAATCACTTTTAATATTCATTCAAGTCCTTTGAGTGTTCTAAATAAACGAAAGTCTCATGACTTCTCATTTAAACATAATCATAATTTCAATTGCGGGAAATTGACTTCTTCATTTAATTTTGAAAATTTAATCTTAATTTTTTTTTTGCAACAAAAAATTGAATCTTAATTATTTAGAGATATTCATTCAATATTTTTAGTTAAACTTTTTTATTTAATCTTAACCTTCACAATGAATTTTCCTTCCATATTTGATATAAATTAGAACAATTAAGTCATTATATTTTTTTAGTATAATGATTAAACTCATTTACTATATTTTCTTTGTCACCAACACACACCCCGAAAGTTATGTGCAAACTTATACTTGTCTAGATCCCAATTCGAAAGAATGGAATTTAAAAAACTAAACATACTCATTTATTATTGTGTGAATTAAGTAGTAAAACAATAGTAGGTTGATATTTAGCTGAATGACCAAGTCTATGTATAATTAGTTTTAAAAATAATAATGCCACAATTATATCCCTTATACCCTTCACTTCTTAGGGTATACGAGCCACACGAGTTAGGCGCGTGGGCTACTTACCAGAAATTATACTCACTTGTGTTTTTTACCAAAGATTGCAGTACCGGATGGGATGTCAGACTTCAGGCCCATATCATTGTGTAATGTTCGTTACAAGATCATCTCAAAGGTCATGGTTAATAGCTTAAAACAAATGTTGCCTGCACTTATAACAAAAACTCAATCAACCTTCGTCCCGGGTCGTCATATAATGGATAATATAATTTTAGCTCAAAAACTACTTCACTCTCTGTATTGCAGAGTGCGTTGAGCTAAGTCGTATGGTAAAACAGATATTTCTCAAACGTATGACAGGCTTGAATGAAATTTTTTGGAGGCCGCAATGAGTAAAATGGGATTTGATCATAAATGGATATCATGGATAGTGACTTGTGTGTCTTATTTCTTTTTCAGTCCTTAATAATGGTAATCCATATGGTTTTATTCAACCTACAAGGGGGATCCGCCAATGTGACCCTATGTGCTAAACTGCTAAGTTATCTCATATCGGTTGAAGTTGAATCTGCAAGGATTAAAGGGATAAAGATTAGTGCTACCACCCCAAGTGTTCATCATTTATTATTTGCAGATGATGATGCATTGTTCTTTTCCCTGCCAATCCCAAATTATTTACGACCTTAAAGAAAGTCATAAATTGTTATGACTCTGTTTCAGGTCAAGCTATCTCTCACCCTAGATGTTGATCTATTAGGCTAGTCATATTCAAGGAATGAGCTTTATAATGTGAAGTCAGCCTATTGGCTCGCAACTCATTTGCCAAAATCATAGAACATACAACCACTCTCTGGTAGTGTGCCATTGAAAACAGATATTTGGTTCATGCAAATACCACTGAAAATCAAACATTTCTTATGGAAGTCAATCTCCATGCCTTACCTATTGGATCTGTTTTACAGAGCAGACACATTACGGATGCAGTTACATGTCGTAGATATTGTATGGATATTGAATCTTCCTCACATCTATTTTTTGAACGTCCTTTTGTACATGTTGTATGGCGTAGTTTTTCTATTCTGATGCATACTCGGATTGTATTGTCATAGCCAGTGATTTCCAAGATGCAATGGTTTATTCAACTTTCCAAGGATCCAAATCTCCCAATGATATATCAAGTTATTCCAATGTTTACTATGTGGCGCTTGTGAAATTCAAGAAATTTGTTTTACTCTCAATCTCGGCCATCAAACTGGAATGTAATCTCAAGATTAGTTGTTCATGATGCAGATGAATGGGTGTCTTTATAGTCCAATATCATAACTAACCACAATGTCAATCAAGCTTAACAATCTCATTATCATTGGCAAAAACCAGATACATAATTTGTGAAGTATAACTTTGATGGTAGTATAAATTCAATAAAGTCTTTATAGTCCAATATCATAACTAACCACAATGTCAATCAAGCTTAACAATCTCATTATCATTGGCAAAAACCAGATACATAATTTGTGAAGTATAACTTTGATGGTAGTATAAATTCAGCGATAGGACATGTGCTGGTTGGGTATTTTACGACTCAGACATACTATTTAGAAACGTAGTTTGTGCTAAAGGTCAATGTTGTTATTTTCTTTAGAATGTGAATCTCAAGCGTTGTTAATGGCGATGCAACATGCTTGATTTCGAGGTTATTCAAAGATTATATTTGAATGTGAAAATCATATGCTTTTTTCTTTGATTCAAGATAAGCATAAAGACTTCCGTCTGCATAATGGATACAAGACATTCATAAACGGAAGCAGAAGTTCAAAGATGTGCAATTTTATTGGGTGACAAGAGAGTCCAATAATGTCGTTGATAAATTATCAAATGATTATCTTACTGCAAAATCTTATTTTATGTATTTTCCTTTAGTTCAATCTGGTCTAGATCTTAAGCGGTTTGTTGATTATTAATTAATGAAGTATTTTTTGGGAAAAAAATAATTAAATTCAAATAATAAAATCTGAAAATGCTGCCTAAAAATATATTTTTTATATAAAATAGTGAATATTGATCATATTGGATCATAAACCTAGAAATAGTTAGATTACTTATATTTACAACAAGATGAACTATAACATATGTATAAAACATTAGTTAAATCCAAAACTCGAATATATAAATCTTAAACCCTCTATCATAAACCTAAACCCTATATCATAAACTCTAAACCCTATATCATTAATTCTAAACCCTATGTTATAAACTCATGAAACCTATAGCACAAACCCTAAACCCTAAATATAAAATCTAAACCATACACCCAATATAAACCCTAAATCCAAAATATAAACCCTAAACCAAAAAATATAAATCCTAAACCAAAAAATCTAAACCTTAAACTCAAAAATATTAACCCTAAGCTAAAAAATATGACTCCTAAACTCAAAAATACATAAACCATAAACACAAAAATATAAACCCTAAAACTTAAACCCTAGCCATAAATCGTAAACCATAAACCTAACACCATAAAATCTAAATCATATATAGTATAAACCTTATATCATAAACCATAATAATGTATATTTAAGTAGTCCGACTATACTTAAGTAATCTTCTCACATAAGCTACAGTAGTCCGATTGTAGCTGTGAGAGGAACACAATTGAATATAAGGAAAAGTATACAATATACTATATGATGTAGAAGTATATGTATATGTTGTAGTATGATTATCTATTGATATTAACCTTTATTATATTTAAGTTATATTTGTTGCATATAACCCATGTATTAAGATATGGTACACAAATTAAACATCTTATTATAGCAGAACGCTTTCACGTAAATAAGACACGTAAACAAATTTATAATTTAGAAGATCATGACGTGTGTTATTGTTATTTACATGTGGCAACTTAATATTTTAATTTAACTAAAAAAATTGTTATTATAAATTTATTGATTTTTAAAAAAAAATAAATAAAATGACAAAAATGGAAATAGGAATTTTTCTAAAAATGGAGCTACATAATAATAATAACAAGAAGGAATAACAAAAAATATTGAACTTATATTTTGAAATAAATTATAAGATTAAAATAATATAAAATATATAATGTAGAAAAGTTTAATAGTAGAAAATTTAAGAGTAAAAGAATATATATATACACTTTTATATTTGTTTAGGGCTAAAAACTGCAGTATGTTAATATTAATTTTAATGATTTTATAGAAAGAAGCTAGAAATCAAAATAAATAAATATAAATTATAAGATTAAAATAAAAGAAAGTAAAGAATATTAATAGTATAAAATATGAAGAGTAAAAAGTAAATACACATATAATCTTGGTTTAAAACTATAGAACCATAACATATGTTGATATTAGTTTTAACGATAGCGAATATTATCATGACTATTGTATTAGTGTTAATTATTTTGATAACCGTTTGTTATTGTATATTAAAAATTTATGTTGTATCTCAAGTTTAAAATTTATACAGGTTATTTATAAGATAATTATTAAAATTATAAAAAACCACTCTAAATAAAATAGATATATTTTTCAAAAGACTAATATTTATTATTTTCAACTCAATATTAGGTAATAATATTGTATATATATTTGTGTGTTTTTTAAATCTATAAATAATTATTTCTTATAATTTTGAAAATTTAATTATAAATACTTATAATTATGATTTACAAAAATATAATAATAACTAAATTTAATTTTAACATCGATTTATATATATATATATATATATATATATATATTCATACGAGTTATTTTTTAATTTTTTAATTTACTTTACTTGCGCATTCTAACCTAGTTTATTTTAAAGTTTTTAGAAGCATATAATTGATTAATTTCATTCTTTTATGTATGAACTTCATTTATTATTTTTCTATAATACATCATAACAGAGTTTACATCAATTAATTTATTAAGAAAAAATGATAAAGATGTGTCATTATAAGAGGTTCTTAGTACAACTCTTATCACTTAACTAATAATGCCAATAATGATTACTGTTATTAATTCTATTAATCAAGAGAAAGAAAACAAAATGAAAACCCAATAATACCATATGCATCATCAATCAATATTATGACATATACATCATTGCAAAAGTTCAGAAAGAAAAAAAAAAAGACAAAAAAAAAAGAAAAGGAGGCATTGGTTACACAAAAAGTCAAAAATTGAAGTCATTCACCGCCCGGAAAGTAGGCATGCATTGCAAAGTGCAAACATTTGTCAGTTTCTTCACACATCTCAACTTAAAAAAGACTTGTAATTACATCACCAACACTTAGATATCTTACGTAACGTAACCAATTCACTTAAGCATTTTGATATTCTTATAGCAAGCTCATGACACATTTAAAAGGATTCACAGATAAGAGATCTAGAGAAATAATACAAGAAGAGAGAATATGGGTAAATATAATACTACTAGAGACCTTATGAAATTTACAGCATTTGCAATGGTTTTAACCGCTGCAATAACAATGAGAGAAGCTACAAGCCTTACAATTTGTAAAATAGACTCAAACGATTTGCAGAAATGTCGCCCCGCCGTCACTGGAAATAACCCGCCCCCTCCAACCGATGACTGCTGTGTTGTGGTTCGTGCCGCTAATCTTGAATGCTTCTGCAGGTTCAAGTCTTATCTACCATTTTTAAGAATTAACCCATCTAAAGTCGCGGCTGTTGTAGCCAAATGTGGCGTTACAACAATTCCTCGTGCTTGCCAAGGTATATAAAATAAACAGAGGACCTAACTTGTTGCATTTTTCAAGTATTTGGTATGATCTTCAAAGTAGAGAAAAACTAATAACGTTTTGTCTTTGTGTAGTTTGAAGAACTGAGCTCAAGAAAAGGTCTCTATGAAGGTGTAGACTTGGTTGGATCATGTCTCGCATCTAATCTGATATATCTCAAGATACAATGTTTTTTAGTATTATATTTCTAATAAATCACAAACTTGTAACGATCTTTGATTCACGTTTTTTTTATATATACATAAATAAAAAATGGTAAAATACCAGTGCTTTTTTTTTGTTGACTACTTAAAAAAACTGAACTCATCATTCCTCTTACCATTGCAAACTAAGAATACCCATAAGCAGTACGAACTTATTTTAGTTTAACAAGTAGTCCATTTTCAAAATCCCTATTTTCTCATATAAAATAACGGTCTTTAAAATCTTAGTAACGGCCATGGCGATGAGTATATGTCTTACAAACTTTCAGTTGGCATTAACGTTGCTATATAGTGAAACTTCCTTAAATACAATACAAGGGTTACAGAATACATTTGAGAGAGAGAATTAAAGAACAATACAATACTACTGCTTTTGGCTAATACTGGCTCTGGCATCCCTCTTCCCTGCAAAGAGCCCATATCATAAAACTGTATGAGACAAAATGGAAAAGATTTCAGAAACTAAATAGAATACAAGATTGGTGGGTGGTTTGGGATTCGCTAGCTTTGTAAATCAGTTCCATTTAAGGACATTATATTATAGACAAAATTTGGAAAAATACCCTATTTTGGTTTTTAAATTTGAAAAATACACTTTTAAATTTTTTTTTGAAAAATACACTTTTGCCTAATAATAAATTACGAAAATACTATTACTAATACTGAATATGAGATGTCTAATATATAATTATTAATAAAATCATTTTGCATTGTAAGTTACACAAATCAATATATTCTTTCGATAACACTTTGATGCATGAGACACTTTTTATTTTTAATTCCAAATTTTTAGTAAGTGGTTGATCTTATATTTTTCATTATTTTTTCTGTAAATTTCAAATTTCATATCTAATCATACAACATATATAAAGAAAAACGATAATCATCAACCAAATTTTTTAAAAACTAAACATAAGAAAAAGAACTATGGTAGCGTATGATGAGTTGCAACTAGCAAAAATTAGTTCATTTAAATACTATTTTTATATACAAAACGCAGGTTAAATTCTTACAGAAAAACTGTAAGTAATCATCAAATTTTTTACAAGAGATATAAATCTATTCATTTGTCATACAAATTCTTAATTAAATTATTCTGGAACTTGTAGTACATTTGAGAGATAAACAATAACAAGTCGACAATATTAGTTACTAAAATAATAGACAAGAAATAGAAGAATAACCCTAAAATAAAACATAAAACATAGTATAAAACACCAGAAAAATAGAGAAAATAAGAGAAACAATAAAAAACATCATAGAGTTGAGATAGAAAGAGATAACAAAGTTACAATTTTTTATGTGCATATTAAATTATTAACCACATGTGAGAATAATGTCAAGATAAAATTACATATTTGAGTGATAATATTAGGTTTATATAAGTTAAAATTTTTTTAGAAATTAATAAATAAAGTCTAAATTATCTTTAGATATTATTCAATGATATATTAAAAATATAATGCTAATAATAATTTGAATTAATTGAATTTAGTAAAATTGTAATTCTAACGTAGGACAAAAATCTCATATTGTATAACAAAAGAGTTAGATTACAAAAAAATAAACTAATGGTGTATTTTTCAAATTATAAAACATAAGAAAGGTATTTTTCAAATAACCCCTATATTATATGGGATACAATGCACCAGAGCTTAAGTCTCAGTGCCTCACCACTCTCAAAAGCAAAAGCATAAAACTTTCAATACAGACTCTTAACAGAATCTACAACTACCTTTGCTCGATCATGTACTGCAACTGATCTAGTGTTCTGATCCAAACTACATTACAAACTTGCAATGATCTTCGATCACCTTGTATATATAGAAGATCCATGTTCTACAGTCTACACATTGGGAAAAACATTAAAAATGCAGGAATTTATCTTACATTTATTTGGTTATCATGATGAATATTGTAAACAACTCTGCCTGTGATGTACTTATTAATCCAGTTTCACGTTCTTAATAAAGTCAAGTTCGTTTGTTAAAATCCGAGTATTAACTTGTGGTGGTAATGGATGAGTCATACCTAGCATTCTGGTTGATTTTCTGGACGAGGTCCACCGAAGATAGGCCTCATGTATTTATCGTCAAACTTTCTCCAGTAGCGGTGTATGGTGTAAACAGGTTGTTCAATAAGAAGGGAGATACTATCTTTAGCTCTATTGAAGTTGGTGGAAGCAGACTCTTCAAAGGATAGAAGAGGAAGCGTCGCATCCTCCTTTGGGGAACCTGGTGCACTTACTTTACCTCTGCCTTTAGTGTTGTGACTTGAATCATGAGGAAGCAGATAGACCACAAGTGGCTTCGTGAGGAAACCGAATACCTGTTTTCTTACATCAAAAGAAAAACACTCTCTTATTACTTTACACAGAAAACTACGAGCAGGTCCATATACTAAGTAGTATTTATATTACCAATGTGGTAAACAGGACAACGATAGTAGTGTTGGTGACCATAGCAGCATTCACAGGATCCAATGTAACACCTGAATATGTGAACTTGGCACACGAAACATATAATATTATGAAACTGTCACTAATCCAAATCTAAAGCATTACCATTAAAGAAGGTATGAATGTGCAAAGAAGAAAACCTGTTTGAAAGCTAGAGCAATTGAGACGGCACCTCGCATAAGCCCTGCCCACCAAATAATCACCTATAAAGTATATTACCCCTCTAAGACCATTAACTTTTATGTTTTAGAGAGAATGTGACTTGTAAAAGGCTGAACCTGGTGCTTAAATGTGATAGTCTCATTTCTCTGCGTATTTCTATTCATGAAATTTGTTAAGACTGAAAGTGGAAACACAAACGCTGCTCGTCCAAACAATACTAGTGTTGTTATGACACTGGAGACGCCCAGAGTACCGCCAAAGCTGTAAGAAGAAGAAGATTAATGCTAAAAGAAAGTAGAAGATCGGTAGTAATTAGGAATTATATTATATGACATTATACCTTAAGCTGCTTGTCTTCCACTTACTAAAATCAAGAGCATCTGTTCCAACATATAGAAATATGAACGTCTCGGCAATAAAGGACATCATTGCAAATACATGCCTGCCAAAAAGATATATATGAAGAGTCAGTAAAAAGCATTTCCCTTAATTGACACTTCAGAGAAAAGAAAGAAGAAGAAAAACAATTGTTTGTTACAATGCCATTGCCTGGAAGTGATTCTTGAACTCTCTGTCACGTTATAAGATGCATAATGTGACATCAAAACGCCACAGAAGAAAACAGTGAGAATCCCACTTAATGAAAAGAGCTGCAAAAGAATAACTACATTGAGTTGTACAAACTAAGAGAACATTCTATAATTCGAGTTAACTAGTGTTCTATTGCATAGTATTAATGGAGATATATATTACCTCAGCCAACATATATGAAAGGTATGCCATTAAAACCATGATCGCCAGTTCGCGTGTAGTTGAATGTCTGTCAGCAACCATAGAATTAGCAAGAACAGTGTAAAGGCGCATCTCAAGTACGACAAAGACATCTTAAGCAGTTTAGTGTACTTATTACCTTCCAAAATACAATGTTTTTAGCACATATGATGTTAATAGCCCCACCTGCAAGACATTCAAATTTCTAAGAGAACATATGTTTGTAAACATATACACCAAATCAAGAGCTTACAGCAATTCCGAGAAATGTGCTTGTCAAGAAGAGGTACAAAAAGTTTCCTAAAACCTGCAAAGCCGTCCAACCATTCAGACTGTCAAAGTGAATCTCTTGCACGGCATTAAACAGTACAACGGAGGTTGCATCATTCACAACTCCTTCTCCAAAGACTAAGCTATACAACAGTGGAGTTTCATCTTGATGGAGAATCTGCAAAGTTAACAAAGAACTTGTTATGACAACAAGCTTACCGGTTGAACATATAATCTTATAAGTCAAGAAAGAACCTGTAGAGTGCAAACTGTATCGGTTGACGAGAAAATCGTTCCTATGGCTGAATCAAAACAAGGAAATATTCACAAGCAAACTGACAAGTGATAATGAAAATATATGAGTATAAGTGAGACATCTCACCAAGATAGTCTCGAGCAGTCAATCCTTTGAATCCCAACTTGGGAAACAGCCACCAAGTGCCTAATTCACAGATAAAAGTTTCAAACATGGTAAAATCATACCAAAAAAATTGAATAATGTGAAGATTTACCAACGGCAATAATGATAGTTGAGATGAAAACACCAATCACTCCAAAGGACATGATGGTCAAAAAGTTGTGAAAAAACTTCTTTTTCTTGACTTGGAAACTGCCAGAAACCGAAACGCCACTAGTCAGTCAGTCTCCATATGTAACATGGCATGTTTGCCAAAGCGTAGCAACTAGCAAGCTTACCCAGCATTAAAAATGATTGGAGGAAGAAGGTAAACGAAGAAGAGTTCCTCATCAAATACCAAAATGTGAGAACTCTTTCCTTTACTTACAAGTAAGATGATCGTTCCTGATACTGCTCCCTGCTTGCATCACCACATTAATCAAACAGTCACAAATTGAGATTCTACTAAATTTTGAAGCAACTTACCACTAAAATGGCGGTAATGGATTCATTGACCCATCGATTCTCTTCAAGTAAGTGGCCAATAACTAAGCAGAGGCAGAGAATGGCAATGAAAACTGAGATTGGTATCACCTGAGGATGCTCAGTGGCTAGCTTAATCGTCAAAAAATCTGTAAACCCAACACCCATGGTTTTACACAAAATCGCGAGAAAGGAAATTATCAACACACCAATGGCAAAGCAAGGAGGCACAGAGAACGAGATATTTAAACTGCTAAACAAGGCGGTGACTACAGGTGGCGAGGAGATGGATGATACGTGGCTTCTTCGTCAGAGTCAGCATCGTCGGCCCAAACCCATCTCACAAATTTAATCAATTTGTTGTGACATTATTCTAAAATACCATACTTTTTTTTTTTTTGATAAAAGGCATTAATGCAAAAGAAAACAAAAAGAAACAAGACCCACCTTGGCCCAAAGTTTTGATAATCTTACAACTTGTTATAAGAAGCAAACGAACCTATTTTTAATTTGTGTCCAATTTATGTCGGAGCCCAGTTTGTGTCATCAGTCCAACCCAATTTATATCTTCTTTCAGTTTGAGTCGAAGCCCAGTTTCCAAGTTGCTCAAGCCCATTTAATACAATTTTCTAGAAACTATGTTAATGTCTTCTTGCCTTCTCCAATTTATGTCTACGCTTCTTCTTTCCCTGTGATTAACCCTTCCATCATCATTCTCTAGATTGTTAGTACGCTCATTCATCGCTCCATCGCTCAATCCATTAGCCATCGCTCCATCATAGAAGCAGCGAGATCGGCGTTAGTTATTCTTATTGCAGAAATTCTATTTTTTATGACAGAAAATATTTGTTGGTAGATAGAATCTTGAGGCCTAAAGATATTTATGTGGATCATGTCATTCCTTTTTGCCCAGATCAGGTATGTGCAACACTGCCAAACTAGTAAATTCAGAGTTTTTGTGTAAGAAGGTCCCGTAAGATTTTGCATGTAGATCAGAGATTGATTCCAACTCCTTGTAGGTGGGATACCACACTTACTGCCAAGTCTACTCCAGATTGCCCAAGTGTAGTCACAATCAAAGTAAAGGTGGTTTCTGGATTCATCATAAGGGTTACAGAGGACACACGAAGCATTCATGGAAATTCCCCAGCTAAGCAATCTGTCTTTTGTTGGACTCCGATCTAGAACTAGCTGCCAAACCTGAAAATTATGTTTCGGGATTCCAAATTTGTTCGAAAGTGCTTTATTCCACTGCACCTTGTTACCGTGGTCTTTTAACAGGCCGTAAATCAATCCTGTTTTGTAGGTTGGTCGAGAGGTTCCTTCTATTATCCATTCATAACTGTCCGGGAGCGAGGAGAGGTTGATTGTAGTTAAGTGGATTTGAAGAAGCAGCTGAGGGTTTGATCTAGCTGGTGGTATGTTCCACGACCCATTCCTGAAGAGTTGATGAAGGGTTGCTGTTAAGAGAATACCTAGTCTGTTATCTGGACTCAAAGCCAGGTGATTTAAAATGCTGCCGAAGGGAGACCAGTTGTCTGTCCAAAACCTGCAGTCTTTACCATTTCCCACTTTGACTTTTATCCAGTTGTAAGCAACTTCCTTGATCTTTATAAGCTTATTTTAAAATACCATACGTGAACAACATTTCCTAAACTACCACAATCATATTAATAATTTATTTTTTCCTCAAAATGTCATATAAATTTGTGGTAGTATAGTATTGGTTAAATACCAAGCATGCTTTCAGTTTACTTCTTCCATTATTGCCACCTAAACACATTAATCTGATAGGCATTTAATATCATTAAATGGTTTGTAAATTGGATAATAAAGCGGATTTGTTTATCTATTGAATAATCGTAAATAAGATATATCATTAGTTGTTGATGGACATATAGAGATAAATGAGACTAAATATAACATTTGTAGACAACTGGATGATTCACAGGTAAAGATGATGTACATCTAGAGATGATGGACAAGTTGGAAGGAAATTTGCACAAGAAAACATGTTGGTAGATGTGCAATATTGTGTGGATAAAATGGACACGTAGATGTATATGTATTTATTAGATGATGAACACGTGTAGACCGACACAATATTGGATGGACAAATTTTCATCACACGTAAACCACCACATATGCACCTCGATTCATCTTTAAATTATGTCAACCACACTATAATATTGTAATTCACATACTATTTAGGATGACTAAAATAATTATAATAAGATTAGAATTTATAACCTTCCATTCAATATTATATAAGAATATATACTACATAATAGTCTTAGATCATCTCCATTAGGATATATTATGGGTTTTTTAAGTGAGTTTCTTAAGTAAAAAATTTTAAAAGAAATAAGAATGTGCAGAATCGTTTCTTAGTTAAGGTATTTTAAAACCTATGTAAAACCTCATACGTGTCATGTTCTGAATGGTACTCTTAAAAAAGAGAACGAAGATTACAACGAAGGTGATCTCCGGCTGAGTACGGTGAAGAGGCCTTTTGAAGGAGCTAGCAAGAAGAACAATACTAAAATTGATTTTAATCGCGGACGTAGATTATAACGAAGTCGGTGATTTGGGGTATTTCTCTCTTTCTCTCTGATTCGTTTTTTATAGGCTTTTTCAATGATATTTTGCTTCAATTGATTAACAATGTTTGGTATTGATTCTTTGATTTCACTCGATTTTAAGGTAGAAACCCTAGGTTCACAATTTCAGGATCTCCAAAGCTTCTCTATAGCTATTCTTCAAAGAGAAAATGTTTCCATATATAAGGTTTAGGCACAGTAAGTTTATGAAGGTGGTTTTCATGTACTCGAGATAGTTTACATGTCTTTAATAGCTTTTAAACTCTTTCAATCTCTGATTTGGATTCTTTGTGACTACAGGATCATTCCCAAAGCTTTGATGCCAATTGAGGTATCTATCTTAAGCTCAATTATGTTGAAAATGTTTGAAAACTGTTCATTTTGGAATTGTATAGATTACTTTAACTCATTTTTCAACTTGGGTTTAATTAGGTATATGGTGAGACTGTTGGAAATGTTAGAATTGTTGCAGATATGCATGAGAGAAAAGCTGCAATGGCACAAGAAGCTGAGTATGTTAAAACTTTTTTTTAACTCTGATGTTTTGTTGCAGGAGGTTATTGTTGAATGTTGATTGATTCATTGAGATTGTTTTCTGCAGGTTGGTATATTGAATCTTGATGGGTAATATAACAATTTGCTTGCTTTATTTGATACTAAAGTCGAAGAAGGGTGTCTTCACAAGGAATACAAATGTAGTATTGTGTAGAAATTGGTTAAGTGTGTCCTATTTTTTTTAAGAGTATATGTCAAAGTCACCAATTTTTGTTTCTCAAATTGCATATTCTTGGCAGGAATATACTCCTTCACATAGCCATGATCATCTAAAGCTTGAATTTGTTTTGTTTCTCGTTTGCAGAACAAAAGCAGAAGACGGAGCTTGGATCATCTAAACATGTATCCTCTGTCTCCTTGCAATGGTATTTAGTTTGTGAATTCATAAACAAGGTAGTGTGAATGTGTAAGACCTTCAGGCTTATGTGATCTCTTTCTCTTTGGACTTGCACATGTAAGAAGAAAGTTTGGTATGTTTGTGTTTGTTTTGTGTTTGATTAGGACTATTTTGAAGATTATGTGTAATTTGGTATATGTAAAATTGAGTTGAATGTTTGTGTGTTTTGAATGAAGTTGTTTTTACAAAATCAATTGGTTCTATACCAATCAAATGAAAGTAGTTTGGTATGTTTATAATCAAATAATTTTTGTAAAGAACCTCCATTGGAGGACACATTTTATTAAATGTGACTAGAGTATCTAAATGTGTTAAAATATTATTAAATTATTGTTAAGGTACCCATAAGAAATTTTATGGATGGAGATGCTCTTAGACAAGAAATTTCAAACAGACAAGAGATTGGAATGCAAAAGAGATTGAAATGAAGTGGTCCACCATCTCCATCATCTCCACCAGATGTATTATTGTCCATGCTCTCCTGGTGGACAACAATTTGGTCGGTGGACATCTCAAACTGGAGCAATGGGGGAAGTCGTGACTTACTTTGTTCAACCTTTGACTCGTCGGATTTATCGTACATTCACGGCGGAGACCATCATCTCAGGTGATTTAGTAGAACCTTCGTTGAAAATAGTTATACGAATGCATTTCTATGAATCTTGTAGATCAAAAACCACCACTACTCTCTTCTTTATCTTAAATTCTCTTTCTTTCTTCACTTTCTTCTATCTTTACTTTTCTCAAAATTCATGGGCTAAAGAACTATATAGTAATCGTGAAAAAGGTGAGAGGGTCTCTCCTTTTTCTGTAGGTCCTTTTCTTGTCGGTTCCACTTCTTCCACATGCATACGATGGGAGTTGCAGATCTAACAAATTTCAGGAATTCTTACCATTGATGACGTCTTCCAAGCTTTGATCTCGACTTATTTCGCGGCGCCGGTTCCATATAGCTCAACTATGCAGTTTGTCGGCGTGCGTAAACCTGGATTTCAAACACGACGGTTATTTAAGGTTATCGGCCTTGGTGATTGGGAAAATTATCCATAGGCGGTATAGGTCTGTCTATCTTGTTGCATATGGCGATTGCAGCAAAAAGTGTCGGTTTTCAGCTTTGGGATTCGACATTTTGGGATTTAACGACTCAAGCTTTGTCGTTTGGTGGAGGACAACAGTTTTCCGGTTGTGAGCTTTTTGTAGCAGCTGGCCGACTTCAGAAATTGGGTTGTATCTTTGGTCCATATTATGCTTTTGTTGTTTGTTTTAGCTAAAGTTCGTTTAATTTTCCTTGGTATTTTTTTACAGTCATCATTAATATTCTAATAAGTCTAGAATTATAACTTATAGGTAGCATATTTCCTATTGATATCGCCTATTTTCTAATGAAAATCAAGGATTCAGAGGAATGCATTATGTTATGTTATGTAGTTGAGTTTATTCTAGACTATGTTCTCTTTTCTTGAGAGTTCTTCTCCTTTTAGCAGTATCTTATTACCTCCTATGTGAGGTTAGTTATCTTTCATGGATTTTTTTCTTCTTCATAGTGGCCAGGAACTATTGTACCTTTAATGTGTTTTATTTTCTAGCTTAATAAAATATAATTGACGAAAAAATAGAAACGTCAAATATTTTTCCCTTAAAAGTTTGAGGCCAAGACATTGATTTTCAAAATGTGCAACGGCGCCGGCAGAGATGATGTTCGCCAGTGTAATTTCGTCACCATTTTTCTCGGATTTCTCTTTTATTCAAGTTGGGTTTCTAAATTTTTTTTGTTTCTTTCGCGCTTTCGACCATCATCGTCTTCCTCTAATAAATATAGTGCTAGCCCCGTTATGCTTATTCACTTGCTCCTCGTTCTATGGCCCTCTCTGCCACCTTTGTTTCCTTACACCAACCTTTTTCCACCATGGGCTTTTCTGTTTCATCTCCAATGCTACAAATCTGTAATATTTTTATAGATTTGTTAACTCCGTCTTGTTTTCTCTTACCTATCATGTCTCACCTGTCATCTCTGAATCATTTATCTGAGAGTATCGTCTCCTCCTCTAAGTGGCTTCTCCGCTATAGCGCTTCAATTCCGCTTGCTGGTGCGGCCGTGAACCAACATCATCATGACATTTCTTGCTTTTGTAGTCTTCGGTGGAGAACGCTCACTTCTCCACTCCAACTCTCCAAATCAGTACTGCTGCCATCCTTCCATCTAAAGTTATGGCCTGAAGCTGTTCTATTCTTCTCTCTCGGGGTCTTAAGATGTGGAACCATTCTCAACCAGAGATGGTTTGTGAAGTCACTAGTATCCGGGAAAATCTCAATCCTTTCATTGGGTCTGAGATTCTCATGGTCAATGCTGGTCTACAGAATAATTTGTGGTGCCTCTTTATTTCTCTTTTAGTAAGCTTGCATCAAGCAGTGGTTCTAAAGCCTCTTGACCTAAAATCAATGTCAATAGTTGTCGACTTTGTGCTTCAAAAGGAATCAACTTGTTCCTTAACCCAATGATGGAATGTGACCAGAAAAACCACACATTTTCAAAATCTTTTTCTGCTTCTGGTACAATATTACTGAAGGTTTTAAAAGCTTTAGAATACAAGTTTTCATTGTCTCTTTAAACGACATTAAAACGGTCATCATAGTCGAAATTTCAGTGGTTTTGTTAAGGGTTTGTGGATATGCGACATAAGGCTCAAATCAAATTTCATCGTCAAGCCTATATCAATCATCTTTCAAAGTCATAATTTAATTGGCCTCTTAATTGGTGTTTTCTCAGATCTAAATCTTTATCATACCTAAATATAGAGATCAAGAAACGTAGTTCCTTAGGCTTTTCTTTTATGAAGAAGCCTTCAACAACTTCCTTCTGTTAGATCCGGGAGAGATCATTTTTACCAACCTCCCTTAAGGAGAGAATCACACCTCCATCAACTTTCCTCTCAACTACACTTACATTACGTTCAAATATTGAAGGGGTAGCAGCTTTCGTTTCGACGATTTTAGAAGTCTTTGATTCTTGGTCTTTGTCACCATTGAAGAAAACCTTCTCTCTTTTGGCAAAAAGATTATGAATGATTGTTTTTTTAGCACCGAAGATGTTAATATTGAAATAAAAAGACAAACATTTAGAAAGCCTTTAGAAAATAATCAAGAAGTTTATCAAAGTGAGACTAGGCCGAGACACGATGAAGTATACATGCAAGGCCAGGCCAAGACACGCTGAAGCAAGCGCGCAAGGCCAGCCCGAGTGTAACACCCCGTTTCCAGTCAACCCCCTTTGACCAAAACCGAGGTTATTA